>MDKJ01043831.1:0-33756 GCA_005239525.1 Nicotiana knightiana
TCCGTTTCCATCTCCACTTCGCCTACGCATGAAATAAACTCCATTAAGCACATAACAAGTGTATTTTTATCATTAAAGGGCATAAAATGTAAGGTATATCATATGTTAAACTATGCAATTTAGTCTCGCATTATGTAGTCAATCATGATAACACCACTAGAGAGTAGTTGTCTAACGGTATTGTGTCTCCGTCTTAATGAGATTTTCCGTTATATATAACGCTCCTTGCCCTGCCGATTGCCGCCTGACTATCACAATGGGTGTGTGTGTATATATATATGTGTGTGTGTGTGTGTGTGTGTCAAAGATTTCGGTCAAAATAGAATATCTTTCAAGAAATTCTGGAGTCATTCAGCTTCTTTAACGGCCTTATCTAAAGCTATGAATTAAGATTCAATTGTAGAACGGGTGATGCACTTTTGTTTGGATGATTTCCAAGACACTACTCCACCCCTAATTGTAAAAATATATCCACTCATGGATTTAACTTCAGATGATTCGATGATCCAATTTGCATCACTATATCCCTTGATCACAGAGGGATATTTATTATAATGCAAAACATAATTTTGGGTATGTTTCAGATAGCCCAAAACTCGTTTCATTGCCATCCAATGTATTTGATTGGGATTACTTGTAAAGCGACTCAGTTTACTAATAGCATATGCTATATCTGGCCACGTACAATTCATGATATGTATAAAACTTCCCAATACTCTTGTATAGTCCAGTTGTGAGTCTCTTTCACCTTCATTCTTTTGAAGTGCATTGTCACGACCCAAATCCCAATTTAGATCGCGATGGCGCCCAACTCCGATGTCAGGAAAGCCAACCTTAATTTACTAGTGAATCCTTTTTAATTTATAAAATAATTCACCATACTTAAGAGATTTTTCTTTCAAATGCATAAATTCGAAATAAATTAGTGACGTAGACAACCAAAAGTGAGCAATAATTATAGTAAGCACCACCATCATTACAACCCAAAAGAATAGAATATCCACTACGTGGGTATGCCAGGAACTGGCGTCACAGATCTATGGGCATCTAATAAAAACGAGTATCCAAAAGAAAGTACAAGTTTGCCCTACTGTCTGAAGAAAAGTAATACAGACATAGCAAAAGAAAAGAGGAACTCCAAGGTGCTGCCAGAGAGATACGTCAAAGAAAGCAGCTCACCGAGAAGTCCATGCAAAATACACGTCAGGGACGAGCTCCGAATGAATACCCAGATGCACCTTCCTCAGAGCCTGTACAATTAAGTACAAAAGTGTAGCATGAGTACATAAACAGATATGTAACCAGTGAGTATCCCGCCTAATGTCAAAGAAGTAGTGACGAGAGGTAGACGTGATACTTACTAGGGTCAAAGTTCAAATAACATAATTTAATAAGGACTAGGCAGGCATAATAGTCGTAGTAATCACAAAGACATAAAATATCAAGTTTAAGTGTAATTACCCTTGCATGTCAAATTTCACTAGCATATAATGTACCAAATTCCCTTTTTAACATGAAACAGTTTATACAATTACAACAAAACTCCCAGTAAATTATATAGCACATAATAGGCTGAAAGCGTACAGCCGAAGCGTCGCGAAAATAATGTGCACTGCCGAGGGTCGAACGGCTCGAACCATAGATTCATCTATTACCCTGCTCGCAAATCAAACATGCGACACGGTTGACATAATAGTAGGGCTATTCTGCTAACGAATCATACATGTGACGCGGGTTCCGCATACATACATAAAATTATCAATTTTTAGGGAGATAACAAAGATTATACTTCAAAGCAAGAACTTAAGCAATATAATATGGAACATAACTTCCTAATATTCTCATGCCGATTCAAGGATGATAAGAAACTCAAAATACATTTAGGAATACATGTAAGGCACATATAAGCATGTTTGTGAGTCCTAGAACTACCCAACATAACATAGTAGTAGCTAGCACGGACTCTCGTCACTTCGTGCATGCGTAGCCCCCGCAAATAAGGACATGCAATTATTTATAATCACCTATGGGGACAATTCCCTCTTACAAGGTTAGAAAGGAGACTCACCTTGTGTCGAACCTACTCTCCAGGTCAAGAACGCGCTCGAAAACTACAAACTCGTCACCCAAGGAATCAAAACTAGCCAAATATTATACAAATATATCAATTTATACTCAAAAGTATGGAATTCTCCTATTTACTTAGTTATTTCACCCTTCTTTGAAAAATCCTAAAATATACCCCCTGGCCCACATGCTCGGATTCCGGAAATTTTGAAGGAATCAATTACCCATAGCCTAAGGATCATTAATATATAGTTTTTGTGTGATTTCATGGAAAATTCCTTGGTAATTCTTCCAATTTTTATAAAACCTAGGTTCACTCTAACCCTTAAATTTCCTCTAATTAATGAGTTAATCTACCTAAGAATCCAAGTATTTGTCTAAGTTTATGGTAGGAATTTCTTACCTCAAAATAGCTAGGTCATTTGGCTCTCTTGCATGCTCAAAAATCACCCCAAGGAAGAAGAAGAATGCCCAAAAATGGCTTAAGTCTCGTTTTAAAAACACACTGCCCAGCTGCCCCTTATATGCGAACGCATCAGGGGCAGTGCGTTCGCGATGAACAAATGGCCAGGGCCTGATGAGGCCTTCTATGCGAACGCATCAGGGGCAGTGCGTTCGCGATGAACAAATGGCCAGGGCCTGATGAGGCCTTCTATGCGAACGCATCAGGGGCAGTGCGTTCGTGATGAAAAAATGGCCAGGGCATGATGAGGCCTTCTATGCGAACGCGGAGGCTAGCTTGGCTAGACCTACGCGAATGCGGCTGGGTGGGTGCGAACACACTGAGTAAGGGCTAAGCTGGTCTGGCCCAATTCCCTACCCTATGCGAACGTGGATCACCTATGTGAACGCATAGGGAAAATTTTCACCCCTGCCTAGATCCTTCTATGTGAACGCGGCAGAGCAACCGCGAACGCATAGAAGGAAACCAGACACAGAAATTCTGGTGTTTTGCATTTAACTCCGAGGGGTCCGAAACTCACTCGAGCCCCTCAGGACCCCATCCAAAGGCACTGGCAGGTCTGTATTCATGATACGGGCTCACTCGAATTTATGGAACGTGAAAAACAACAACGAAACTAAGAATTCGACCCCAAAACCAAATTGTTTGTAGCATATCCAGTAAAAATGCAATCTCGATTTTTGTTCTAATTTTAACCCTTTTGGGTAAAGAAACTTGTACCTTTGCTAGACACCCCCACAATTTAAAATATTTCAAGTTGGGTTTTCTTCCTTTTCATTTTTCATATGGAATAGATTGCGTTTTGTTGTGGGTCACTATGTTGAGTATTCAGTTAGCTATAAGGATAGCTTCCCCCCACAAACTCTGCGGTAATCTGGAACATATTAATAAAGAATTTATCATTTCCTTCAATGTCTGATTTTTTCTTTTTGCAATTTAATTGGATTGAGGTGTGTAGGGGGCAGTAGTTTGATGGATAATTCCATATCCAAACATATTTCTGCAAACGGAGATCTATATTCTCCACCCCTATCACTTCTAATCATTTTGATCTTTTTATTCAATAGATTCTCCATTTCATTCTTGTATTGCTTAAATGCTTCAATTACCTCATCCTTACTTATTAATCAAATAAATATAACAATATCGAGTGCAATCGTCAGTAAAAGTTATAAAATACTTTTTCCCACATCGATGGTGTCGACTTCATATCACAAATGTTAGTATGAATTAAGTCTAAAGGATTTGAGTTCCTTTCAATAGACTTATAAGGATGTTTTACAAACTTAGCTTCAACACATATTTGACATTTTGATTTATTACACTCGAATGTAGGCAATACATCTAATTAATTAACTTCAGCAAGTTTTTATAATTGACATGTCCTAAACGAATATGCCATAAATCATTTGAATCCAATAAATAAGAAGAATTTGAAATTTTATTCATACTGTCAACAACCATTACATTGAGTTTGAGAAGGCCCTATGTGAGGTAGCTATTTCCAACATACATTTCATTCTTGCTTACAACAACTTTGTCAGAAACAAATACACATTTGAATCCATTCTTAACAAGTAAATAAGTAGATACTAAATTTTTCCTAATAGTAGGAACATGAAGAATGTCGTTGAGCGTTAACACCTTGGTGGAAGTCATCTTTAGGAACATCTTCCCATAATCTTCAATCTTGGTTGTTGCAGTATTTCCCATGGAAAGCTCTTCTCCGGGACCAGCAGTAGAGTAAGTCACAAATGCTTCTTTGACATCAATCCACCACTCCTTTGGATTATGAATATCATCATTCTTCTCCACTATGTTGGCATGTCCCTTCTTCTTATCCTTTTTCGGGAGACGACAATCAGGGGCTTTGTGACCAGCTTTTCCGTAATTGTAGTTGTTTCCCTTGAATTTCTTTTTGTTCTGCTCCTTAGCCTGTCCAGAAGATCTTTTCCTCTTCTTACTTTTTGGAGCAATCTCCTCAACAATATTAGCTCCTATGATCGTTGAATTTCCACGAGACTTCTTCTCGGTTGTTTTGTTGTCTTCCTCAATCTTAAGACGAATCACAAGATCTTCCAACTTCATTTCTTTGCGCTTGTGCTTAAGATAGTTTTTGAAATCTCTCCACGAAGGAGACAATTTTTCTATCATTGCAGCCACTTGAAATGCTTTATTCACGACCATACCTTCAGTAATAATGTCGTGAAAAATAAGTTGAAGTTCTTGAACTTGGGTTCTAATGGGTTTTTTATCATTTTATAGTCTAGAAACTTGGCAACCACAAACTTCTTCAAGCATGCATCTTCAGTCTTGTACTTCTTCTCAAGTGCGTCCTATAATTCTTTTGAAGTTTTCACAGCACTGTAGACATTGTACAAGTCATCCTCCAAAGCACTTAGGATGTAGCCTTTGCAAAGAAAGTCTGCATGTTTCCACGCCTAAACAATCATAAATTTCTCATTGTCCGGCATGTCGGCGGCAGGCACTAGAGGGTCTTCACTGGTGAACTTCTGCATACCAAGTGTGGTAAGTCAGAAAAACACCCTTTGTTTCCATCCTTTGAAGTTGGCTCCAGAAAATTTCCCTGGTTTCTCGGTCGGTGGAACATTAGTTCGGCTTGATGATGCTATGGTCGTTTCCGCAACAGTCACAAAAGAATTTCCATTATCAATTGACATTTCTCACTGTCAACAACAGAAGAGTTCAATTAATGAAAAAAATAGAATAGTAAATAGTACTTTAATGAATGATAAATAGTACATTTAATAAATAAAAACCAAAGTTTTATATACTATTTGACAGTAAACAATGAAGTTTTTATGTTCTTCAAATCAGAATTGAAAAATTTAGAAGGAGTAGCAAACCACACAAGTTTTAATCTCCAAAAAATAGAATACAGAATACAATAATTAATTTCCTTAAGATTGTTAGGCAATATGTATTACTGTAATAAATAATAAGTCAGTAAATTTTCTGAAACAGGAAAATAGAAACAGAAACTTAGCAACAACATAATGTCGAAATAATTTATGGAAAAAATTTTTAGGAATAAACCTAGCCCACTGAATGCACAGTGTGTCCTTAAGGAACTTATTCACCTTAAGTACTCAAGGTGCTGGAATATTATCCTCCCAAGACAGAACGATTTAACTCACCGGAGTGTTGGTACCAAAAACGCCCATGAAACAGCGAACCCACTCGAAGGCTGTAAAATACACTGAAAATTTTGTGCAGAAGAAGAAGAAGAAGAAGAAGAAGAAGAAGATCAGAAAATTTCGTAAGGAAAGATTCTAGGATTCAAAGCATATTTATAGACTTTTTGGCACTGTTTCTGAAAAGGTTTGCAACCTTTCAGAAACATCCATGGCTGTTGGAACATGTGAAAATATTTATGTTTGAAATATTGCGGGAAAATAAAAAATGGATTTAAGATAATTCGGGAAAAAACCCGGATCGAACAGGGTCGCGTCGCAGGTCCTAGGTTATTCCGGGTTGAATTTTCATTAATTAGTTAAATAATTGAAAGAAATTTTGTCCAAAAAGATTAATCAATCAATCGATCTTTGACTAAATCTGAAGCCGAAGCCGAAGCTGAGCCGAGCCAAGCGAGCGACGACAGCGCGGGGATTAATTTCTTTCAACCTCATTTAACACCAAGAGAAGTACTTTCTCAATATAAACACATTCACTTTTATTTCCACCACCAATGAGGGCACTTTTCTCTTTTCAAAGCAAAAGGGAGCTCACTTTCCCTCCACTTTCTTCCTCCATTTCCCATTTACCAATCTTTAAATTCTAACAATTGCAACTGCTAAAAAATCTGATGATACATCCTCACATAATGATGCAACTTCACAAGGTAAAGAATTAGACTAGTGGAATCCATGGTTACATCCAAATCCATGGTTGCATCCTTATCCATGGCTACATCACATCCATGGACATTCGTCCATCCGCCATTGCCTCCTGGTGGTCATAAGTTTCCTTATCCATGGCCATTCGTTCACCCACCGATTCATGGTGGTTTCCTTAATTTTCCTCAACCAAGACCTCATTATTGTCCATGGCCATTCGTTCATCCACCTCACGGAGGCAAAAGTAATGGCCAAGAGAAGAATTAAAGACAAGAGAATGCTTTTAGTGTTTAGTTGCTTAGGGTTTAAGTTTTAGTCTCTTAGGTTTCGATAATGAACAAGATAGATATAGTTGTAGTAGTAATTATTTTAGTTTATTTGTAGTTTACGTTCAACTAGTTTTCTTTTGTTTGGCTTCAGCTTGTAATGAAACTAATGAGGATGGATTTTTATTCTTATCTTCCTTTTGGCTATATATATTACAACAACAACAACAACAACAACAATAACAACAACAACAACCCAGTAAAATCCCACAAGTGGGGTCTGGGGAGGGTAGTGTGTACACAGACCTTACCTCTACCCTGAGGGGGTAGAGAGGTTATTTCTGGTAGAACCTCGGTTGAAGAAGACAAAAAGAGACAATATATCAGTACCATCAATAAAAAACCATAGAAATTATAACAACATCACAAGAACCAGTAAATAGATGGAAAGCAGAAAAAATAACCAGTAAATAAGGCTCGACATTATGAAAATGGAAGAATAGAGTAAATACAACATTGACCACTAGAAGTCTAAGACTAAATCCTATCAGTCTAGCCTCACACCGGTAGAATAAATATGTTCAAATACCTCCTAACCTACAACCTTAATGCTCGACCTCCACGGCTTCCTATCGAGTGTCATGTCCTTGGGGATCTGAAGCCTCGCCATATCCCACTTGATCACTTATCCCTAATACTTCTTAGGCTGCCATCTTCCTCTCCTCGTACCGACCAACGCCAACCGCTCACACCTACTTACCGGGTAATCCAAGCTTCTCCTTTGTACGTGCCCGAACCATATGAGCATCACTTACCCTATCTTGTCATCAATGGGAGCCATGCCCACCTTCTCCCGGATATCTTCATTCCTTATTTTATCCATCCTAGTGTGACCGCACATCCACCTAAACATCCTCATTTTTTCTACTTTCATCTTCTGGATATGTGAGTTTTTAACTGGCCAACACTCAGCCCCATACAACATGGCATGTCTAACCACCGCTCTATAAAACATACCTTTGAGTAGCGGTGGCACTTTCTTGTCACACAGGACTCCAGATGCTAATCTCCATTTCATCCACCCCACCCCAATACGGTGTGTGACATCCTCGTCGATCTCCCCATCCCCTTGGATAACCAACCCAAGGTACTTGAAGCTTCCTTTCTTGGAAATGACCTGCGATCCAAGCCTCACGTCCATGCTCGCTTCCCTCGGCTCGGCACTTAACTTGCACTCAAGATATTTCGTCTTCGTCTTCGTCTTGCTCAACTTGAAACCCTTAGACTCAAGGGTCTATCTCTAAACCTCCAGCCTCTCGTTAACACCACTCCGCATATCGTCAATCAAAACAATGTCATCAGCGAATAACATACACCATGTCACCTCTCCTTGAATATGGTGTGTCAATGCATCCATCACCAGGACAAATAAGAATGGGCTGAGCACAGATCCTTGGTGTAACCCCATAACAACCAGAAAATGCTCAGAGCCATCTCTCATTGTCCTAACCTGAGTCTTAGCTCCATCATACATGTCCTTAATCTCCCTAATGTAAGAAATCAGCGCACATTTAGCCTCTAGGCATCTCTAAAGAATCTCTCTAGGAACCTTGTCATACTCTTTCTCCATATCAATAAACACCATGTGCAGATCCTTCTTCCTAACCCTGTATTGTTCCACCAACCTCCTAATAAGGTGGATAGCTTCCATAGTAGAACGACCCGGCCTGAACCCGAACTGGTTGTCTGATACAGACACCGTCCTCCTCATCTTCGCTTCTACCACCCTCTCCCAAACTTTCATGGTATTGACTCAATAACTTGATACCACTTAGTTGTTGCAACTCTGGATGTCACCTTTGTTCTTGTACAACGGAACTGCCGTACTCCACCTCCACTCATCTAGCATCCTCTTTGTCCTGAAAATAACATTAAACAACCCAGTCAGCGACTCAAAACTTTCCCTACTCACACACCTCCAAACTTCTACCAGAATCTCGTCAGCCTCGGTAGCTCTGCCCCTACTCATATTATGCATAGCCCCCATGACCTCCTCAACCTTGATGCGCCTATAGTACTCAAAATCATGGTGACTCTCAGAATGCCCCAACTCGCCTAGCACAATATCCTAATCCCCTTCCTCAATCAGAAGTTTATGAAAATAAGTCTACCATCTCCGCTTAATCTGGGACTCTTCCATCAATACTCTACCGTCCTCATCTTTGACGTACCTCACTTGGTCCAGATCCCGAGCCTTCCTCTCTCTCACCTTGGCCAGCCGGAATAATTTCTTCTCCCCGCCTTTGGCCTCTAGATCCTCGTATAGATGACTAAAAGTCGTAGTCTTAGCCTCTGTGACCGCCAGTTTTGCCTCCTTCCTAGCTACTTTATACCTCTCTTTTTTCGCACTCATATCTACCTCGTATGTGCTCCCTACTAACTTCGGGTACTCCGCCTTATTCACTTCCACCTTACCTTGGACCACTTCATTCCACCACCAGTCGCCTTTGTGCCCGCCAGTGTAACCCTTCGAGACTCCCAACACCTCTCTCGCCACCTCCCGCATATAATCCGCCATCGTCGACCACATATCGCTTGCATCCCCACTACTCCTCCAGGCTCTCACAGCCGATAACGTCCCTTCCAACTCTTGAGCTTTATCCTTAGTCAAGCCTTCGCACCTGATCCTCGGTCGACCACGTGCATTCCTCTTCTTCCTCTTCATTATAATACTGACGTCCATCACCGAGAGCCTATGCTACGTCGCGAGGGTCTCACCCTGGATAACCTTGCAATCCTTACACAACCCTCTGTCACACCTCCTAAGGAGAAGATAATCAATCTGCGTCTTCGCCACCTTACTCTGCAAAATAACCAAATGCTCCTCCCTTTTAGAAAAACTAGAGTTAGCAATCACCAACTCAAATACCTTAGCGAAATCCAACAGCGAAGTACCTCCTACGTTCATATCCCCAAACTGAAGTTGCCATGCACCTCGCCACAGCCGCCTGCAGTCGACCCAATATGACCATTGAAATCCCCTCCTATAAATAACCTCTCAGCATGCGGAATAATACGCACAATCTCATCCAACCCCTCCCAGAAGCGCCTCTTAACCTCCTCATCCAAGCCCGCTTGCGGCCATAATCACTAACGACATTTAGGGTGAACTCTCCAACCACAAATTAATAGACATTAACCTATCATTCACCTGCTTAACCTCTACCACAAATTCTCTAAGTTCCCTATCCACCAAATGCCTACACCATTCATACCCTTCAGGACTCTAGAGTACCGCAGCTTATACTCGTCGGCATTCCTCGCCCTCGCTCCTACCACCGAGTCTCATGGAGACACGTTATATTGTCCTTCCTCTTCTGTAGGATCTTCGCCAGCTCTATAGACTTACCCGTCAATGTACCTATGTTTCATGACCAAATTCTCAACCTATAGGCACCCTTGTGCCCCTTACCTCCCTTGCCTCCGGTCCCACCCCCTGACCCATTCCCCACCCCTGCCCCGCCCCGCCCCTTGGACTCCCCGAGGGCATGACCTTACTTTACCATCCCATACTACATCCACTATTCATACAATAGACGAAGGTGAATCACTCACACACAATAGGCAAATGGACAAGACTAGTAAAACAAGTTGACGCTAATATAATGCTTTACACTAATACGAACTAAAAAGGAAGCAGTTTAACTAACACAAGGAAAACAGAACAGGAAAGCGGGAGGTACCAACTCCCGAGAATAGAACTTGGAAGTTTTCTTGGTGTAAACGATGTTGTTGCGGCACCTGGCTCGTTCACGTCCAACTTTCCACCGCCCCTTATTGATACTTGCCCTAGCAGCCCTCCTATGTTTCCGTGACCGCTCCTTGCTCGTTTCCCATAGCCACCACGTATTACCTGAAAGGCACAAAAAACCCAAGAACCAAAAAAGGGGCTGCCTCCGCTACCACTGGTGAAGCCCCAACAAAAGCAAAGAAGAGAAAAGTAAAGAAAAGGGGGGGGGGGGCAGTAGTGGGGGGATAATGTCCAAATAGTCTAACAAACAAGTACAACGAAGAGGAAAAGAAGAAGGAAAGAAAGGGAAAGGAGCAGACGGGGAGGACAATAGAAGAGGTGAGACTGCAGTTGTTGGAATATAGCACCAGCGGGACAACAGTCGCAGGAGATGATATTCCTTAGTCTCCGAATGAGGAAGAAAGAAAGAAGGGAGAGAAGGGAGTGGTATAAGAGAGAGGAGAGAGAGAGGTGAGGAGTGGTCTGGTCGAAAATCTTACTTGGTTGCCATCGTAGGCGCCGGTAGGGTTCCGGCAGAAAATGACTGTTGGGGGTTGGGGTTGGGTTACTGTCGCAGAGAG
Source organism: Nicotiana knightiana (assembly GCA_005239525.1). NCBI lineage: Eukaryota > Viridiplantae > Streptophyta > Magnoliopsida > Solanales > Solanaceae > Nicotiana > Nicotiana knightiana. The sequence goes on from MDKJ01043831.1 coordinate 11,025, forward strand.
AGGGAGAGAAAAAGAGTCAGGGAGAGAGAAGAATCCAATGAGAGGATCTCCTTTTGGCAATATATTCTTCTTTTTAATTTATTTTTAAGTTACCTGAGCCGAGGAACTATCGAAACTGTCTATCTACCTTCTCATGGTATGGGTAATGTATGCATACACACAGTCCTTCTCAGACTCCACTTGTGAGATCTTACTGGATTTTTTGTTGTTGTGTTGTTGTAATTAATTTCCCAGTTTGTTCAACTAGTTTTCTTTTGTGGAAGTATAGCAGAAAATATATTTATTATAAGTTGTTGGTTTAATTTGTGCTAATGTGCTTTTCTTTTTTCCTTCAGTAGTTATTTCATGTTGATTATTCTCCATTTCTGCTATTATCATGATGTTCTATGAAAAGAAACTCTTCCGTTCGAATTACATGATAGATTATTGTCTAACTTTTAAGTATTTCCAGCTTAATTCTATGCAATTTTCAGTATTTCATGGAAAATGATCAGATTTTTGAGTATTACTCCTAATATAGTGTCTCGGTGTATTTGATTTATGTCACCTAATTTCACAATAACTTGTGATGCCCATGACGTACGGCGGCCAATGAAAGCGAGTCAAGTAGGACTGTCAAGTTGTATAACACAAGTTTATATGTTTTGTGTGTTTTTGACGCTTGATGTGGCATTGCCCGCACGCACGCGTTTGATGCTCGATGTGACATTGCCCGAAAAACAAATCTGTGTGGGCCATAACCCAAAACGAACAATACATGTCATGGGATTAGATCGTGACATAAGACTCTATCATGGAAATGATGCCTCTAAATTTGTCAACTTTTCGTGAAATAATATAGAAAAAAATGAAGACTTTAGCTATATACAACGATGTGGTTCCTGTGTCATGCATAAATAGCTCTTTACAGCTATGTTTCTAGCTTTTTATCTTGAAAATGATTGATCTTCAGACACATTATATTACATAAGGTAGAAATAATACAACTTCCTTAAAACTCCAGATTTACTATATTCTTAATTTCCTGTATTCTTTGTTAACGTTAAAAAGATGTAATAGCTCCATATTAGGAGAGGGATAATATTGACATCCTCTTAAACCTGCAGTATATTTCATTTAAACACTTGAACTAAAGTATGATCCAATGTCATAAAACACGAATTTCAGAATATTTATTTTCACTATAAATATATTTTTCGAAATTGGATGTTTAATAATTTGAAACCTAACATACCACCAAACGTCGAGAAAATAGGGAGAAAGAGGAGGAGTAAACATAGGCAAAAATTACGGGAGTGACAGCTGTGGTTGGCAGACAAATAGTAGACGCCGTTAAGGTTGGGACAATGGTTTGGTGTTTACATGTCGTCGTAGTCAGACATCATCGGATCCTGCCACCCCCTACCCCACAAGGCTTTCCATTTGGTGCTAATTTCAAGGCCATTGGATGACTCAACTAATTAACAGCATCTTTTTATTCCCAACAAGATTTCACCGCCAACACGTCGCAGGTTCAAGCCGTAAAAATAAGTATGGGCTAGTTGTCAGGGATTTTAATGAATATTTAAAAATTAATTAAATTGTACCGTATTGATCTAATTTTTATATTTTTTTTAATAAAATTATAAGTTTTTATATAAATTTATAACTGCATCGATAATTAGGATAGATTTTTTATTTTGTAAAATAAACAAAAATACTGAATCGTATCGAATAAATTTACATGTAAAAGAAATTTATATATTAAATTTAAAATTAATACAACATTACATTTTTTTTTGGATATTGGAATTATAAAAATGGTTAAAAGTCAACGAGTAATTAAACTCAGAATTCTAATTCCCAAAACTATTATGCTACTCCTATTGAAACTAAATTATTTTTAGCATATTCTCTAGCAAGATACAAGATATTCAAGCGATTATGAGTAGTAAACTATACTGTATTGAATATGTTTCCTTTTGCATGATTTAAATTTATCTTTTTTAATATTTAATCTTCCATATACTTTATTCTTGAATCCCAACTTGGTTAATATATTTTCATTCGTGTGATTTATATTTTCTTTGTTAATTAGTTTTTTTTATGCTGCGAAGAATGTTTGACAGATCTAATACTCTGGTATGTGGCCATCTTTCATGTTTTCTTAGTTCATCACCCTTTAAATAGTAAAATGTGTAGAGAATTTTGCGAAGTCTTATAAAAGTAGGATTGTTATTGCATTCTACTTCTACTAGTAATTTTTACCTGACATTAAAAAAATATCGAAGATTAACCGAATCGTATCGATACCGAAGAGAAACCGACATGATTGGGATGTTTTAATAATTCTAATTTTAGTTATAAATAATAAAATAACCGAAAAATAGATACGATATAAATGTTATAAAATAACCGACCATTGACACCTATACTAGCTATATTACATCTCTAGGGATACGATTCTTTCCCCGACGTTGTATGAACACAAAATATATTATGAACTGAACTGCCCTTTAACATTTCACGAAATTATAAGTCATTTCCTTTTAGAGGAAACTGTGTAAATCAAAATAGTTATAGTGGGATGAATAGAACGATTCGTTTCTTAATTAGAAGTTTTGAATTCGAGCTTAAGATATAAGAAAATATTTAATGTATTTTTTTATGTACTACGAATTTGAACTAGTAGAAATCCAATACAACCTGACGAAGGATGAATGACAAAACAATGTATTTTGTCTTCAATCTATATTCACTGATCTCAAACAATAAGAGGGGACAACTACACAACAAAACTATACCATGAGCAAGGGCGGTAGACCTTCGTAGTATACGGGTTCGGCTGAACTCGATAATTTTTATTCGAATTCTATATTTATCATAAAAAATTATTAAATTATATATAAATTATTAATTTAAAACTCAATAACTTAAAAAATTAAAATATTGAATCCATAAATTTTAAACTCTGACTGTGTTTCTGATTGTGAGACTCTATGAGCTTACCATGTACATTACAAGTATTATGTATCCATTTCAGAAATTTTAGTTTATTATTCTCTTCATTTTCATTTATGTTTTACTTTTCATTTTATTTTAATCTGTACAAATCTATCATTGTTTCTATATTTAGTAGTAACTTCTTAATTTCAGCATTTTCATTTTATTCTTGTTGACACTCTATTATATATATGAAATTATATCTTTAACTATATAATACTTAAAAAGTATTTTTTTTATATTATATACATTTAAACTTAAAGATTAAAAAATTTATAAGCTTTTTCAATATTTTAATTTGTGCCATGTCAAATAAAATACATAAAATAAAATGAAAAAGAATATTTGTTTTGTGTATTTTCTAAGGTTATTACTAACTTCAACGTTCTTTTTTGCTTTTCATCCGATATTTGATATTTGTATTGAAATCCGATTATATTCGGATTCATACCGCGTTGGACCTCTTTTGAAGGAAAATATTCCCAATTAAGAATTTTTTCATATTTAAAGTTCAAACCCAAAATTTATGATTAAGAGAATAGCAATTTCATCTGTTTCATCATTCTTCCGTGGTTACTAACTTCAACGTTAGCATTCTTGGTTGGAACCCATCATTAATGCTTCTTTTATCTTTTTGAGGGATGTGACCTAAGAGTCACCTCGAGGGTGCAACTATTGACCCCTGCTGAACTTGACAAAGCTAAATGCATGATATATACAATAATATACTAAGGCACGACAGTTTGGACCTGTTCCCTTTGGCATCTTTGGGTTTGTTTCGATAGTCCTGAACCAAAATGTTATTTTTTTGGACATAAAACACTAAATTATGTGAAAAAACAACTACTGACCTTTGTATGTGTAAAGTATGAATTACATACGCTATATCTTAATAGCATGTTTGTGCGTTAAGATATAGCGCTTGTAATACATGTGCTATACTTGATTTTCAAAAGGCACTCAAAGTACAATTATAGCGTATATATTAGATGCGCTATATCTGTAGTTGAAAAGACAAATAGGTATAGCGCATCTAATATATGCACTATGCCTGGATTAAAAACCTAGTTTGTCTCCTTCTTCGGGACAGAACATCAACCCCCCCCTCCCCCCCCCACAAAATTTCTAAAAGCTCAGAGCTTCATTAGAGCCCACCCGTCCCCCAAAACTGTGTCCCCTCATTATTTTAGAGAAATAATACTTGATCCAAAGCATTGTCGTGTAGTGGAGCTCTTTTATTGCCCGGTTCGGTGGTCAAATCGTCATTCTTTCTCAATTCAAAAAACTCAAAAAAGAGGTTTTCCGAATCACTTTTGTAATATAACTCATGTATATAATTGACTAATGTTTATTTTTTTGTTTTTTATCCAGATTAGTTTATTTATGTGCAAAAAATTATAAAATTGTATATTGCTATTTTGTTGAACAATTAGCATTATATGTGACTTTAGTGTTGTGCATATAACAATATGTGACTTTAATGTTGTTTAGTACCCTTTAGTGTTATGTAGTGCCTTTTATTGTTATGTAGTGTTGTTTAGCCTAGTAAAACTAATGATAAAAGAGCTCGCGCTGCCGGATTTTTGTGTAAAATATAAAGTTAACAAATATATCTTATGAATTAATTAAAAACTTAATTGTAAAATTTTAAATATAATATCAAATAGTTAAACAAATTAAGTATTTATTAACGTTTCAATCAGGAATAAGATTTACTAAAGTTGAATATTACTTAGTATTAAGTATTTTTTATATGAATAATTATTAAATATATCGACATTATGTTAAGACAATTAAATATTTAATTTTCTTATAATTCAAAAATATCTGAAAAAATTGACGGTTCAAACAAACTCCTGCCAAATTTTAGTAAAAACATCTAAGAATCTAACATATAAATAATTATTTTATTTATCAACCCAAGTAAAAATATAGAAAATTTATCGATTAAATATTAATAAAATAAATATCGCAAAATAATTTAAAGATATTAAACGATTAAAGAGAAAAATACTTTAATTAATAATATTCAATTTACAGACATTGTGATGGATCCTCTGTTAGCACACCCTGGACATGTTGTTCTTGAACTAGTGTTTCTCCAGGGTGGCCACAGGCCTTCACACATATGGGATGGATAGTTGTTGTCCCAGACCTTCCATCCCAGATGGATAGACGATCTTTCGGAGTTCATTAGGGACCACCCACTTTATCCCTATATAGTTACATGCCTTGAGCGGACGAAGTTTTACCGGATTATAGGGATCGGCCGGTTGCAGTTCGACTGGCCCCTGATCACGGCTAATGATAGAGCGGTGGCGATCAGAGACTCACGCATTTCATCTACTTATCGGCGAGGCTACCTTCACGTTAGAGGGCGTAAAGGTTCTATTCGGCTTGCATGCTGATGGCATGGCTGTCAACTATCCGCAGGCTCTTAGGGATTATACAAGAGATGACTATCCACATATGTTGCAGAGGCCCATCATTTTCTAGCCTCCGGAGCCGACTGCTATGAGTGGTGCTAGTCGATTGCAGTTGTCGCTGGTTAGGCGGCATCTGGTGGTGCTACACGCGGAGATTACTAGAGCGGCTATATGAGTTACCTTCGTACAACTGGAGTGGAGATGTTCTAGTTTACCTTTATAGGCAGTTGTGTAGGGAATCCATTGGTACCATGAGAGACGTCGCCGATTTTATTCCCTTGCTGCAGATTATCAATTATTTTAATGAATATAATAGAGATAGTACAAAATCACTAAAACTTACGTCCACATTCAATATTAGGTTTGGTCTTGGGAGCGATTCTTGCAGATCCATCCCCCTCTACCATCAATAACTCCAGATACACCATATTCACTATTTCTACAACTTTCTAGAAACTGGGTAGACAGGCGAGGCCGCGCCCGCGAGGTCGAGGCTCCACATAATCTCCCTTATTATAGGGATCTGTTGGATTTACTTGAAGGCGCTCAAGTAAATATACGACTAAGTTTGTTTGATAATGCAGTACAACGACGAGCTCATCGCTGGATTGCTAAATTATTGCTCCTACGGTCGAGCTATGTGGATGTCTTCAGTCCCACTTATATGTCTCAATATAGTCGAGCATCATGCCACTAATCAAGTCCTTCGGCAGATTGGTCGATGCCAGGGTTGGCCTTCCACACATTACGAGCGGGATGATCGCAGCAAGGTCGACCAGACATACTTGGCCTGGCTAGAGGCCCAGATAGAGGATTGGGATCAGAGATATGGCTTGATTTTGCCATACCCTCCACATGACCGTGTTGACATGGAGCATGCGTACATGGTTTAGTTTCGCCGTCTTACTCACCTTCTGATCGGGAATCCTGTTCATCGCGATGGTGGTCGATGCGTTCCATATGTAAGGAGACATAAGGCACTGGTATGTTATTTGATATACTTACTTATAATGTTACATTACTTTAACATCCTTACTTAATTAATATGTTATATGATTTGCAGGCTATTGGCTTGCACCATTTCTACCAGTTGGCACTGGAGATGCTACAACATACAGGAGACGGGGCGCTAGTTGTGCACTAGTTTGGTCGTCGGGTTGCTAATCTTGCTGCTTACACATTGAGATCTGCTCGAGAGGATGCGTGTTTAGGTTACGAGGTTGCATATGTGCCACCTGAGCAGTACCATCATGGGCCACATGTGGCCCCAGCACGTAGGCGTGGTCAGAGAGGAAGGGGTCCCCTACGTGGTCGTGGTGGTCGTGGTGGTCTGTGAGGACGGGTTCCCCAGCAATGGGGCGTTGAGGCACCCATGGAGGATATTAGAGATGATCGGTCGGGTGACTACCCTGAGCCACACGATGATCCTCATGATATGCTATCATTCAGCCTTCAGTTGTCACTGTGTACTTCACAGCTGGCCTTGTCAACTCCAGCGTTGATCGCAGGCACTGCCATTACACAATATAATTGGGATTAGTATTTTCCTGATCGTCCAGAGCCATATACGGTTGTTGAGGATCGTCCGATATGATATGTGCATAATGGTCGACGATTGAGTTATGACTCTTCATCGAAGGCTGTGAGGATACTTTAGGCACCAAGAGGGAGAAATCACATCAGATGGATACGTCACAGCCTTTATCTACTCCAGTGCACCTCGGAGTACCCACAGAGCATTGTCTACCTACTCTGATGCAGGTTTGTTTGTATTACTATGACTTTAATTTGTTTTTACCTTATATATTAGTAAGTAATATCTATATTATTTATATATTTTTTAAAGATTTCGTCATCACCCATCACCGGGGCCACATTGTGTGATACTCTCTTGCCGGAGACGGATAATCTTATTCAGGAGCCTGTTGAGACCATGGTTTGACATAAAAAATATCTATTAACACATATGTAGTATTCTATATTTAATATACTAAGCATCTTATTATTTTGTAGGTTACTGATGGCCCAACGACCGCTTCTACTGAGCCCGTTAGCTCATCATCCTACACCCCATCCTCAGATAAATAGGAGACATGATGAGGATGATCCCGATATCTTAGCCGGGCTGGATGATATGCGCCTCAAGCCAGGCAATGCTTTAAACCATACAGGTGAGACGCATTGATATGTATTTTGATTTGTATATATAATATTAAATATATTGTTGGTAAAATTATTAATATTTTACATTATAAGTGCATGTGTTTAAATTTTTCAGGTTATTTATTAGTTTAAAAGTAGAACACAAAAAAAAGTTAGATTAACATAAATTAGAATTCGTTAAAAAAAACACACAGTACATGAGACGTACAACATAAAATGAAGAAACTACACTTAAAATAGACATGTGTTTGTTTAGTCACTATCACCCATTATTCTCTGCTTCAAGCTTTCAACCACTGATATGTTTCTTCCAACCAATTATTTTCTTCTTCTGCCTCTTTCAGTTTCTCCTTCACTGCCGCAAGTTGTTCTTGGAGTTTCAAGATCCGAATATCGTACTCACCAGTCAGATTCCAAATGTTTAGAAAATATGATTTGTAGTATTTATGTTTAATGGGTTCATCATACTATTATTCAAAACCACATTGATTGCCGTTCTACTTATGGGGATGACGACAAAAGACTATTAATTAACATGTTATAAATAATCTATTAACCAACATAACTTTCAATAATAATAAGTTACAACTTATTTACACACCCAATGTCTGCAAGCTAGATTGAAATTTGACCAACATGGATTCAAACCCGCACGGTTTCCACTGTAACACCTTGGTACGTCATTGCGACAAGACATGTCGTAATGGTCGAACTTGAAAAATTTATGGAAAGTTGTTTGCTGCGATTGGTTAAGCCGCAAATAATAATGCAAAATGCTCGAGATTCTTATAGGCAGCTATGAGTGATTTTAGATTACCTAACGCATATTGTTGATTGAATTATGTTTTGTGTGCTAATGATTCTTTACGATACAAGTTCGTGCAACTTTTTCAGGTCGACATCTTTTCCAGGTCGACATGATAGTACATATAACGCATATTATGGATGCATTATGTTTCACGTGCTAATGATTATTTACGGTATAAGTTTGTGAAGCTTTTTTAGGTCGACATGAAAATACACATAACACATATTATTGATGCGTTATGTTTCATGTGCTAATAATTCTTTACGATACAAGTTCGTGCAGCTTTACAGGTTGACATAACAATAAATGTAAGGACCTGACCGGTCGTTTTGAGATATAACACGTTATGCAGTGGTTTGAGGCTTTGAGTAGCTTCACTTCAGGTATTATAACTTGTACATGTGTTCAGAATTGTATTTCGGGAAGTTCGGAGCTAATCTGGGAAGATAATTCTAATTTCAGAAGCTTTAAGTTGGAAAAATGGACTAAGGTTTGACTTTTGAGTAAACGACCTCAGAATCAGGGTTTGAAGGTTCCAATAGTTTCGTATGATGATTCGGACTTGGTCGTATGTTTGATTGAGTATCAGGTGGTCTGGGAGCATTTCAGTGCTTATTGTAGAAAGTTGGCATTTTGGAAGTTCTAGAATTTCATAAGTTTTGTTTTAAATGGATTTTTATGTTATCGATGTATGTTTAAGGTTCTGAGCCTTGAAATAGGTTCAAATTATGATTTATGACTTGTACGTAAAGTTTGGCGTCATTCCGGTATGCTCTGATAGAGTTCAAACGCGTTCGTTAAAGTTTGAAATTTAAAGAGGGAGCTTGATCATCTAATCGTAGTTTTGATGTTGTTTGGTATGATTTCAGACCTCGAGCAGGCTCGTGTTATGTTATTGAATGGGTTGGTCTGATTGGATGGGGTCCCGAGGACCTCAGGTGTGTTTTGGACTAAATTTGGATGAAAAGTTGTTGCTGGTTTGCTGGTGCTGGTGTTTTCATTCACGAACGCAGAGGAAGAGATGCGTTAGCGAAGAAGTATTTCTTTGCTGGTGGAGTTTTCCATACGTGAAGCCGAAGATGGGCCTGCAAACGTGTAGGTGGGCCTGGCAGTACTTCGTGAATGCGGAGGCTCAATCGCGAACGCGAAGAGGAGATGAAGGAAACGGGGCACAAGGTCTTTGGCCTACGTGAACGCGACTGGAGAATCGCGAACGCGAAGGGCGAGAGCAGTGGGCATCGCGAACGCAGCATGAAGGTCATGAACACGAAGAGTTAATTTGGAGGGTGTGATTTTTGTCCTTCATGATCGCGATGGTCTTTCCGCGATCGCGAAGAATAGTCGGCCTGTGCAGATTGGATTTAATACGGGATTTGGCTCCTTCTCTCTAACTTTTCACTTGATTGGGCGATTTTTGGAGCTTTTGAAGTGGAGATTTCATCATCTACTATGGGGTAATTATTTCCACTCATTGTGAATTAAATACATGAGTTACATGTGGATTTAAACATGAAATTTTGTAGAAAAATTGGGATTTTGAAGAAAAACCTAGAAATTGGTATTTTTGGGATTTGACCATGAAATTGAACGTGGAATTTGGAATAAACTATATATTTGAGTTCGTGGTGTTATGGATAAAGTTTATCTTCAAAATGTTTTGGAATCCAGGCATGTGGGACCGAGGGCTGGCTTTATTAACTTTTAGAGCGGAGTTGGGGTTTGTTATGAATTAATTAATTGTAATCATTGGAATATATTTTGATTGAGTTGCACATTGTTTGGCTAGTTTTAGATTGTTTGGCTTGAATTGAAGTGTTAGAGAGGTGTTGAATCCGTTTTTGGAACTTCAGAGCGAGGTAGTTTCCTGTCTAACCTTGTGAGGAGAAACTACCCCTAGGTGATATTTATTGTTATGTGCAACTAGTTGTGAGTGCTACGTACACACGAGGTGACAAGAGTCTGTACGTAGCTAAAACATGTATATGTCCGGATAGACTTAGGACCTTATCATGTAATATTTTAACTCATTCTGCTAGCTTAATTAGTTGAAGTTATAATTGTAGTTGATTTAGAAATAAATATATGTACACTAGGACAAGCCTTAACACTTTGAGTTGTGGGCGAGTTTTTTGAGAAATGGTAAAGATTATATTCATTAACATGACTTATATGCATCATGAGGTGTGTTGTGGACATCGAATTCGAGAACTACAGTTATTATTTTCAGAGGATGTTATTATGTTCATGTGAAGTATGTGGGGCATGGCGTGAATTCAGCAAAGGCATACAATTATGTTTTGGTACTGCGTATGGATATTGATACGGTGTGTGTATGTGAGAATCAGGCATCATGGAGAATTTCGGATGTTGGAATTTGGTTCTAAAGCTTGTTAGCTAAGGTAGCAGGAAGGATTTTCAGTCTTGCTAAAGAAAAGGTGCTCACATAGGTTGTGGTGGCACGAGTAAGTGCACAAGGTGTTAACTAGTGAATATGGACAACTATGGTACAATTCATGGCACATTCGAGGACGAATATATGTTTAAGTGGGGGAGAATATAATGACCCGACCGGTCATTTTGAGCTATAGCGCATTGTGCAGAGGTTTGAGGCTTTGAGTAGCTCCACTTCAGGTATTATGACTTGTACGTGTGGTCATAATTAAATTTCGGGAAGTTCGGAGCTAATTTTGGAAGCTTTAAGTTAGAAAAATGGACTAAGGTTTGACTTTTAAGCAAACGAACTCGGAATCGAGATTTGAAGATTCCAATAGGTTCGTATGATGATTTTGGACTTGGGTGTATGTTCGGATTGAGTATTGGGTGGTCCGGGAGCATTTCAGCGCGTATTGTAGAAAGTTGGAATTTTGGAAGTTCTACAATTTCATAAGTTTGGTTTGAAGTGGATTTTGATGTTATCGATGTCCATTTCAGGTTCTGAGCCTTGGAATAGGTTCGTATTGTGATTTATGACTTGTACCCAAAGTTTGGCGTCATTCCGGTATGCTTTGATAGAGTTCGGACGCGTTCATCGAAGTCTGGAATTTAAAGAGGGAGTTTGATCATCGAATCTTAGTTTTGATGTTGTTTGGTTTGATTTTAGACCTCGAGCAGTTCTGTGTTATATTATGGAAAGGGTTTTTGTGATTGGACGGATCCCGGGGGCCTCGGATGTGTTTCGGCGTGCTTTCAGACAAAATTTGGATGAAAAGTTGTTGATGGTTTGCTGGTGCTGGTGTTGTCTTTCGCGAATGCGAGGGAAGAGATGCGTTCGTGAAAAAGGATTTCTGGGCTAGTGGTTTTTTCCCTACGCGAATGCGAAGAGGGTCCTGCGAACGCGTAGATGGGCCTGGCAGTGCTTCGCGAACGCGGAGGCTCAACCGCGAACGCGAAGAGAAGATGAAGGAAACGGGGCAAAAGGCCTTTGGCCTACGCGAACGCAATTGGGGAATCGCGAACGCGGAGGGCAAGGGGAAGTGGGCATAGCGAACGTGGCATGAAGGTCGCGGACGCGTAGAGTTAATTTGGAGGCTGTGATTTTTGGCCTTCGCGATCGGGATGGTCTTTCCGTGATCGCAAAGAAGAGCGGGCCTGGGCAGATTGGATTTAATACAGGATTTGGCTCATTCTCTCTCATGTTTCACTTGGTTGGGCCATTTCTGGAGCTTTTGAAGGGAAGATTTCATCATCTACTATAGCGTAAGTTATTTCCACTCTTTGTGAATTAAATACATGAGTTACATGTGGATTTAAACATGAAATTTTGGGATTTTGAAGAAAAACTTAGAAATTGGTATTTTTGGAATTTGACCACGAAATTGGACAAGGAATTTGGAATAAATTATATATTTGAGTTCGTGGTATTATGGATAAAGTTTATCTTAGAACATTTTTGGAATTCGGGCACGTGGGCCCAAGGGTCGACTTTATTGACTTTTAGAGCGGAGTTGGGGATTATTGTGAATTGATTAATTATAAGCATTGGAATATATTTTGATTGAGTTGCACATTGTTTGACTAGTTTCGGATTGTTTGGCTTGAATGGAAGTGTTAGAGAGGCATTGGAGCCGGTTTCGGAACTTCGGAGCGAGGTATGTCTATATCTAACCTTGTGAGGGGAAACTACCCCCTAGGTGATATTTATTGTTATGTTCAACTTGTTGTGGGTTCTACGCACGCACGAGGCGATGAGAGTCCGTACGTAGCTAAAACATGTATATGTCCGGGTAGACTTAGGACCTTATCATGTAATATTTGAATTATTTAAACTCATTTTGCTGGCTTAATTAATTGAAATTATAATTGAAGTTGATTTAGAAAGAAATATATGTACACTAGGCCAAGCCTTAACACTTTGAGTTGTGTGCGAGTTATTTGAGAAATGGTAAAGATTATATTCATTTTATGCCCATGTGCTGTATGTAAACACGTGTTTCGTAATTCGGTAATTTCCTTCCTTTTCTTGTGGAGCGGGCCGAACACCTCGGCACTATATAAATGCATCTATGATTCGTGTCGCTCGCCCTCGGCAGTGTACACATTATTCTGGATCGGGAAGAACGACCTCGGCAGAATCGTGCGTTATATCGCTAGTAGTCCTCATATTTACGAGCTAATATTTCCCCTGATGCCCGACATTTTGTATGGTGTTTCTTATTTATTTGATATCGACCCTTGGCATGTTCTGAGTCGTTAAGGTAGAATAAAATATTTAGAAATTTATGCTTTGAAAGAAGGACTTGGACGATTATGTCATTTACAGATTTACCTCATCCTTGATGTATGCTTCATATATACTTAAGTTTTATTATATTGTTTTATTGGACCTTTAGTAAGTGTCGATGTCGACTCCTCTCACTACTTCTCGGGGTTAAGCTAGATACTTATTGGGTGCGCGTTGATTATGTACTCATGTTGCACTTTTGCACTAAATGTGCAGGATCTGACAGGTTCATTTGATGATCACCTTGGCACGTAGGCGCACCTGTGGAGGAGACTTCATATGAGCTACAATCCAGGCTACGCATCGTAGTCCACCGAGTCTCCATTGTACTATTTATTTTATTATGTCTTATTACCTCCGGGACAAACGTTGTATTATTGTTGTACTCCTTATAAATTTTTTATGCACTGGTGACACCGGGTTTTGGGGGTTTCTACTGGTTGTTCATTATTGTAGATCACGTAATTATTATCATCTTACCCCTGTAAATTCCATTTTATGCTATTCAATAAATGGAGATTATGATCTCGAAAGTACTAAAAATGAGTAACTAAATGGATAAATCATTGTTGGCTTGCCTGACGACGACGTTAGGCGCCACAACCTATAGTGGATTTTGGGTCGTGACAACAAACCTAACGCATATTGTTGATGCGCTATGTTTAACGTACTAGTTCGTGTAGTTTATTTATTTTAAGTTTAACCAACATTCCAATTTTTCAAAAACCATTTCAACACTCATTTCAAAAACCAACATCCATTTCAGAAATGCCACTAACATTTAGTAAGTGATTTAAGAAGAGTCAAAAAGGTGAAGGTAGTTCAACAGATCCACATGGAACACGTCATAACACAATCGATCACTACCTTGAATAAGATATGCTAGGTTGTTATACTAATTTGGATGACAAGTGTTATGGTGTTCTATGTCCCTTGAAAGTAAGCCTATGAATGTACATATTGATCTCAAAGTTACAGGGCATATTATTAAGGGAGAAGCGCATTCTACAAAGCTTGAAGGTATGCGAATTTGGGGTGAAAAACTATAATGGGTTCCCATTTACTCAAAAAGGTATGATTATGAAGTACTAAGCCATTGACATGGGCTAGTTGTACCACAAGCACCATCTGCAAAATTCCAAACAAACACACACAAAGAAAAAATAGAAGTGATTCGGCATTTGATGAAGGAGATTTTATAGATGGAAAAAGGCACTAGCCGTTCATCATGCACTGAATGATCTTAACTACCTGCATGGAATGAAAGATCAGTATTGGAATTTATTAGAGAATGAAAAATTTCATAGAGACATTGATTATCCTGTATTTCTAACGGTTGTCAAGTCGGAGGGACTACCAAAGTTTCTACCGTAGACGTTGGACGTATGAGTCCCATATTGTTGTAGAAATCAAGCAAGTGGTCTTATTGATGATAGCGATGAAGTATGAGATATGTCTATCAACTGGGGCCTAGATTATTGTAACAACCTAGCCCGCTAGTGACATTGTCCGCTCTAGGCCTAGGCCCTCACAGGTTTAAAACATGTCACTAGGTTCTAAGGCTTGTTAACTTATATACCCAGCATCCCTCTTGTGTTTTACCGAAGTGGGACTCTGTATAAATTCTGGGGTGTTACATACACCTCCTCTTATGGACTCAGCGTCCTCGCTGAGGCTTGCCCCACCGCATGGGATTCGCCTAAACTCAGCACTAAAGTTTACCCCGCCTAACGGGGATTCGCCTAAACTCAGTTGAACTCCGACCCACAATCGGCAAGGTTGACACAATATTGGCTCTGATACCATTTGTAATAGCCCAGTCCGCTAGTGATATTGTCTTCTCTGGGCCTAGTCCCTCACGGGTTTAAAATGCTTCATTAGGGTCTAAGGTTTGTTAACTTATATACCCAGCATCCCTCTTGTGTTTTGCCGATGTGGGACTCTGTCTAAAGTTTAGGGTGTTACATACACCCCCTCTTATGGACTCAACGTCCTTGCTAAGGTTTGCTTCACCGCATAGGATTCGCCTAAACTCAACAATGAGGTTTTCCCCGCTTAACTGGAATTCCTAAACTCAATTGAACTCTGACCCACCATCGGCAAGGCTGACACAAGAGTAGCTCTAATACCATCTGTAACAGCTCAGCCCGCTAGTGATATTGTCCGCTCTAGGCCTAGGCCCTCACGAGTTTAAAATGCGTCACTAGTGTCTAAGGCTTGTTAACTTATATACCCAACATCTCTATGTGTTTTGTCAATGTGGGATTCGCCTAGGGTGTCATAATTATGATGCCCTAGGCACGGATGGATGCGTACAAGATGTTGATGAAGAACATGAATACAATGACAATGAAATAGTGCCAGACAGTGATGATACTAGCGAATGAAAATCGTTATTCATTTCTTGAAGTTATTTTTAATTATTGTATTGAATCTCCAATGCTAATTGTCAATTAGATTGAATACTATTGCAAAGTTTATTTAATAATTATTTCAAGCAGCACCATTACAGACATTTAGTACAACAAAATATACTGCAACAATCACTAAGTTTATCCTTGAAAACTGCGCATATTAGATGAACTACCACCGGGACTAGAATTACCACTGCTTCCCAAATCGATTGAAGGACATTTACGGAGATTATGTCCTGTTTAGGAACATATATGAAATTTAAGCGCATATATGGTATCACCAACATCTAGTTGGTTTCATATCCGCGTTCTTTTTTGCACTTGCTGGCGACACACATAATCCTTGTTATACACCATTTTAAATGATTCTGGCGGCCAATAATTCTCAGCACCTACTGGTTGGAAGTGGCCACTATAGGTGTTTACGTATGCAAAAATACTATATTTTTTATCAACGTACCTCATCATAGCAAAACCAGCATGTTGAAAGCATAGCATGTGATCATGGGAAGTGACAAATCGACCATCTCCCATACAAACATAATCTGCTGGATTCATTGATGGTGTGGGTATTATGACCGTGATTTTGATGCAAATTAGTGCGAACTTCACAAATATTTCGGTCGTTGCAACATTTCAAATATGTATGTCGATGCGCTCACTTCCTCTATTTCTCAAATCGTTTCATCTGAATTGGCATAAATTGAACACCTTTTTTTCCAATAAGTACCATGCACTTCGGGATCTTTCAACAAACCTCTCCGCCATCTGCTTGAATGACATCCACACCATAGCAATGACAGGCAATCCACGGGCAGACTTCAATAACCCGTTGAAATACTCTGACACGTTTGTAGTCAAAATTTACCATTTTCTGCCACCATCCTTATACAAAGTCCACTTATCAATCTCATGTGGTATCAACGAACGATAAGCTCTTGGGTATTCCTGCCTAATCAATTTCATTCGCCTCTTGAGTTTACACTCTTGATGATCTATTGAAGCCATCCACATTACATCATGTAAGCTCTTGTTCGGATAAGACCGCTGGAAGTTGACCTTCAAGTGCCTAACACAGTAACGATGGTAGGTATACGGTTCCTTCCATGCATCCAAATTCAGTACCGAACTTAAAATCCCACCATGATGATCATTAGACAGATACCTGAACTTTGTATAATAACGTGCTCCTTCAAGTGGTTCAAAAACCATGTCTAAGTCTCTTGACTTTCATTGGCACAAATAGAAAATGTGAGGGGAAATATGCTTCAATTAGAATTTACTACAACAGAAATCAACATCTTAATATCATACTTTCCATAGACATGAGTGTCGTCTATGGAGATTACTGGTCGACAATACACAAAACAATTAATGGCTGGTTTAAATGCCCAGAACACATATCTAAATATGAATTCTGGTATTCCTAGACTCTTCTCAAGCTTCCATTCAATAATAGTCCCGAGGTTAAAGTGTTACAAAGCACCCATGCACCTGGGCAGAGCGGCAAATGACTTATCCCAATTACTATAAACAATCTCAAACGCACGTTTACGCCGGATAAATGCCTTTCTTTTGGTAATGGTACACTCATATACCTCGTGGACAGATGTTATACACTATTTAATCTTGTACCTTATGGACGATTCAATGTGCGGAATCAAGGCAAGAGAAATCAAGTCAACATTCAAGTTAAAATGATTCCTATTGAATGAGTCCATATCACAAGAGTGGTTGCAATGTATTTCCCCACAATCCACATATTTGTTTTCAACTTTCTCGCACGCATCATCCATCTACAACCTTGAAATCGTCTAAGACAAATAACCTTATATACTTGTGGAGATGACTCATGAACCTCGATCTCACGATAGTGTTTTATGCTATAAATTTGCACCACCCTGCTAAGGCGCGCTTTATTAGAAAAAAGCATATTCTTTGACATCTTCATTAGTCTAGATTCATCCCATATTATTGTCCTAATGTCATCAAGATCCCTTGTAAGGGCATCCATATCTGGCATACTAGGCAACTTATCAAGGTAGGGAATCTCCCTTGAATGAAAGGTCATATGGGACTCGTACACTTGGGGTCTAACGGGAGGTGGAGTCTTCATATATGGAGCATTCTCATTGGTGGCATCATGATCCCTCATCAAATCAGGTTGCTCATTCTCATTCTCATAAGCAAAGCGCATTTCCTCATCATCGTCGCCCTCATCTGAGAAGGGTGTATCATCTCCAGACTCATCAACATTATTGTCATAATCACTATTATCTTCCTGACTCTGTGCATCTGCTAGATCTTGATTAAATATATCATCTTCGAGCAACTGAGTAAGGACATGACCTTCATGTTGCTCGTTTTCACTGTACAACCAATAAAATAATGAGCTTCTCAAAGTTATCCCAATATTATATATTAACTTTATCTCTTAACTTAACAATTCATAATCTGTTGATAGCTCATGATGCACATTATCGAGTTGCTGATGACTTACGGATGGACCAACATGATCGAAACCACCAAAATTGGGCATATTCCAATTGTTGGTTGATTTATAACTTGTAAAATTCATATATGGCCGGTACCCCATTTGAAAGATATGTATCATGAACCTAAATCGCATATTTTGTGATGGATCATATCACAATACTAAGCAAGCTAACAATTTATAAATAACCACGCAACTTTCAGTTTAAAACATAGTGAAATAAGCTTAAATAGTGAATATCTCATAAATAACTGATAAGAAAATACTGCGACTCAATACAAAATCCCCCAAAATCTAGGTGTCACTAAGTACATGAGCATCAAAATGACAACATAGTCTAACTGCTAAAATACTATCTACAAAGGTAGAACAATACAAATAAACTGAAAGAAGGGTCAAGGTATGCGTACACCAAGGCAGCTACCTCAATGGTCACCAAATAGATAAAGCTCCAAAGCTACAACCCCCCGTTCCCAGAAGTACCTTGATCTTCACACAAGTGCAAAGTGTAATATGAGTACAACCGGCCCAATGTACTCAATAAGTAATGAGTCTAAACTTGGGCTGAAAGTAGTGACAATCTCGAACAGGTACAGATTTTAACAGTACAGAAATGCAGACATGATTTCACGTTTAACAGTTTAGGTTCAATACAGATAAAGTATGCCAAGTGTGAAAGATATGCGGAATGATACATCGATATATCTACAAATAAATTATGCATGCCAACTATAATGTCACACAGTAATAAAGTTATATGCATACTCTCGGGGTAATTAATCTCACTCAACACGCTCAAGCACTCAGTCCTCCCAGTCACTCAATACTCTCAATCACTCAGCACTCAGTACTCGCACTCAGTATGTACACACGGTCATGTCAGACTCCGAAGGGGCAGATCCTGCCCAAGCGCTAATATAAGCCAATCATGGCATGAAGCAAGAAAGTCTGTTGTGGCGTGCAGCCTGATCCCATAAATATCACTCATAATCAGGCCCTCGGCTTCACTCAGTCATCAATCTCTCCAGTCTCTCGGGTTCAGTAATCTCATGAAAATCAGCCCGAACAATGATAATATACATACTAGTAAATGGAAACAGACTCTGAGATATGACATGTAATGATAGCTTTGACTGAGTACAAGATTGCAAATTAACAAATAATTCAACATTAAAGCAACCTATGTGGGTCCCAACAGTACCAGCAGATAACCTAAATATGATTTCTAACGTGAATCACAACTCAATTCCTCTAACACATGGAGATTACATAAACAATATCAGGATTTGACACCAACCATATAACACGTATTTTAGGGATTCATACCCGCAGAACCAATTTTAGAAGTGTTACTTACCCCAAAATGTGCAATTCTCTACTCCAACAAGTCCTTGCCTCGCAAATCGGCCTCCGAACGACTCAAATCTAGCCACAAACAACTCAATACCATCAACACGAGCTATAAGAATCAATTCCATATGATAAAATTAAGTTCTTTAACAAAAGTCAAAAGTCAACCCCGGGCACACGTCTCAAAATCCGATAAATTAACAAAATTTGAACACTCATTCAACCATGAGTCCAACCATACAAAAATTTATCAATTCCGACCTCAAATCGTCACTAAACTCTCCAATTATTACTCTCCAAATCTGTGGGGGAAATTCAATGGGTATTCAATATTAATGGATAAAAATGACCAAAAATGGCTTACCTCTTAAATCTCATGAAACCCCTCTCAAACATCGGCTCCAACCGAGCTCCCAAAGTCCATAAATGAGAAAAGCTTCAAACCCTTCAAATTAATACACTTCCAGGCATCTCGCACCTGCGAGCCAAAATCTGCTACTGTGGTGAAATCACTACACTTGTGGATCTCACTTAATCCCCTACACTCCGCACCTGCGCCCCTAAGTCTACATATGCGGAAGTGCTTATGCACCCAAACGTCCGCTTCTACGGAAACACCTGACTCCCTCAGCCTCAACACATTCCTCTTTTGCGACCTCCATTCCGCAGGGGCGACTCCGCTACTGCGGACCACCTCTCGCACCTGCGACCATCGGCCCCCTTCTACGCCTACACACCTACGACTAATCCTCCTCAGTCGCTATGGCACCAGACATCAGTAGTATCTGAAATGCTCCTAAGTCCAATTCCAATCTGATTTCCATTCGGATCATCTCCGAGGCCCACTAGACCCCATCCAAACATACCAACTCTTCCTAATATATCATACAAACTTAGTCGAGGCCTCAAATAACATCAAACAATATCAAAAACAAGAATCACTCCCCAATTCTAGCCTAATGAAACTATTAAATTTTTAACTTCTATAATCGATGTCGAAACATATCAAATCAACTCCGATTGACCTTAAATTTCGCACACAAGTCACTTTACAACGGACCTATTCCAACTTCCGGAACCAAAATCCAATCCCGGTAACTTAAAAGTTAACTCTCGGTCAAACTTCTCAACTCTCCAAACTTCAACTTTCCCAACTTTCGCCAATTCAAGTCAAAATCATCTACGAACCTCCAAATCAATATTCAGACACACTATTAAGTCCAAAATCACCATACAGAGCTATCACAACCATCAAATCTCCATTCCAGAGCCATTTACATATAAGTCAACATCTTATCAACTTTTTCAAATTAGGCTTCCAACCTTGTGACTAAATGTTCCGACCCATTTCGAAATATTCCTGGAACTAAATCTACTACCCCGACAAGTCACATAACGACAAACAAATACAGAATAAGCAATAAATGGGGGAATTTGGTTGTAATACTCAAACCGACTAGCCGACTTGCTACAATATGAGTGTTAGTACGAATATGATACATAAACAAAAATCAAACTAAGAAAAGAAAATTTAAAACTTACCACTCGGCGTGTGAATTATGTAAATTTAGGGAGATATTATATCATCGCTCCTCATTTTCCCGTGGAGATACGTTCAGATCTGCTAGACTCTTTCAAACGAAACCTGTTCGGATAAAACTGCTTTAAAAACTCTACCAAATGATGAGGGTTATCTCTATTTTGCGGAACCTCAATATTGCGGCAGTCTTCAAACTTGACGTACATTTCCAGCATTTTTATCACAAGAAGTTCTCGGTGTTCATCCGGAGTCCTCAAAAACTCTTTTAGAGTTTCATCGTATTGTATGTTAAACTGAGCATAACAAGCAACCCCTTGCGGAGTAAGCGAATATGGATATCTTCTGATTACATTAATATTAACCGAACATTTGCTCACACTTATTCTTTTACATATCAAAGTTACCAATCTATCGTACTCCAATTTGAGTGGCAACTTAACAATACACTGTGGAGAACAACTATAGTGTACCGAGTTATTCTCCATGACAATCCACCCCCCCCCCTTCCTTCCCCCCTCCCCCCAATATAATGCAACCCTACTTTTTCGCTCTTCAGATATTATGGCAAAATGCAGAAAAAGTTAAGTAAACAAATATTTTAGAATGAGTTAGGAAAATAAAAAGGATGATGAAGACTGAATTTTTCAGAATGAATTTTTGAATAAATGAAGCTCCTTAAATAAGCAAAAGCTATGTACGCTGGATATAATAATTAGAGGGTATAATGCATTTGTTAAATGCGCTATATATGTAGCGCATTTAATTTACGTGTTATATCTACCAATTATTGTGGGTCAGTCAATTAACGGGTATAGCGCATGTATGACATGCACTATACCTTAACGGACAAATGAGTCGTTAAGGTATAGCACATGTATATTACATGCGCTATACATAGAAATGTCACCAATTGTTTTTTTCACCTATTTTGGTGATGTGCATCTACAAAAATAACACTTTGATTCCGGTCGTCTAACAAGTTAACATTAGATATTTAAATTAATGTTTGTCCAGTTCTTGCTTTTAGCAATTTGTTTATCATACATTTATTTATTCCCTTATATTATTTTATTTATATTTTCAGACCATATTTGTAAAAATTATACTGAGTTTATTGTTATTCGTCATTGTTGTTCTTTTAATAAATGAAAAACAAAAATCTGAATCGTTTTGTAGTCGATATTTTGTACTCCTTCTATTTTATTTACATAAACTTATTTAACTAGACAAAAGTTCACATAAAAAAAATTGAACTATTAGTTCGAAATATGATGTGATATTTATGTGGTCATACACTCATGTTATTAAGGTTAAAGTAAAATATATAAATTTAAATAATTTTTAAATATAAAAATATCTTTCTTTTGGTGACATACTAAATGAAGTAATGTTACATAAATGAAAATGAAACAAAGGAAGTAATTAACTTCTCCTTGTATGATAATTGATAAATTACTAGTACATCCTTACTTTTTAAAACAATTGTCTGCATTTATCTCGAATTTCGAAACGAATAGAGCATGCAATGAAGGGAATTCCAGTGGAGTACTTGTAGTTTTTGAGAGATAAAAATTAAAGGTGTAATAAGGAATCTTACGTAAGTATCAAATCTCTAGTAATTAATTATACACCTATCAAAACTTGTCAAGCACATATAAAAATTAGTAATCCAAACAAATAAGATTTCTTCTCTCCAAAAATCACACGCAAAGATCCCCTTTCATATTTTTAAGTGTGATTAACAACATTAAATGTAAGACGGAAAGAAAATTTCATGGATGAGGTAGCAAATAAAGTGATGAAATACACAAATATATATATATATATATATATAT
>MDKJ01300949.1:0-14773 GCA_005239525.1 Nicotiana knightiana
TAACAAGTGTATTTTTATCATTAATGCGCATGAAATGTAAGGTATATCACATGTTAAACTATGAAATTTAGTCTCGCATCAATTGAGAATGCCAAGGTATCCGAGGACAAGGCCAGGAAGCTGGCTTATCCCGAGGAGGAGAATTTCGAGGGATATGAAGACTCGGATGGGCTCAAAGGCGGCAAAGGCCCCGAAGGTGACGCCGCAGCTCCTGGTGAAGAGTAGGCCACTTGGGATCTTTTTAGACGTTTTATCTTTACCGTTTTGGCTATTGTAAATTTCTGTATCGGGGCCATTTGGCCCTTGTAAAAAGAATTTTTGGTAAATATATACAAGACTTTCTTTCCCTTTATGCTTTCGGATTTTGCCTTTGTTTTATCATTTGTGTTCGCAAAAAGGTCGAAATGCCTTAACATGAAATAAGTAGGTTATGTTCGAAGGTTCTAACAAAACATGCCTTAAATGTTACTTTATGTAAAGGCATTGTAGGGATTCAGTGTTACCGAAGTCTTTTCCCAAAATAGTTTAGGTTTATAGCTTGCTGAGGGTAGCCTTTATAACCGGTTATGAAAATTTTTCTTTCTTGAAGGCCTAGTTTTTGTTACGGGTCTCGGACGTCTACGAGCAGTGTTAATGTGGCCGTAGCCTTTTACTTCGGGAGCCGCCCATTGGACTTGCTTTCCCGAGTTATCCGGGTTGCCCAAGATAACAGACCCCGAGCAAGGATGGTTGTGTCCTTTAAATCTTAGTAGCTTGGGTCGTCCGAGTTTGTTTTCGAACGACAGTCTCCGAGTGAGAGAGTGATCATTTGAACTCCGTTTAAAAATGTCCCTTGGGCTCGTTACCTTTACGGGATCGGAAGTAGGAAAATTCTTTAAAGAATGTAAAGAAGAAATTAAAATATAAGATGATTGCAAGGAAGAGACTTCTCTTTATTCTTGTGCATAATAAGGATATATGTGTACATGCTTTGAGACAGGGCTCGAGCAGTCTATGTGGGCATGGTTCATTTGACCGTTTGACCCTTACATTGAATCCTATCAATCGAGACCCTTTAATTCCGAAATGTCTTTCCAAGATAAAGCAGATATCAGAGGGTAATGCCCTCAGTGTTCGAGGTTGATTGAAGTAAGGCCTCGAATACTTTTTTGATTGCTGGTACCGGTTTGTTGCCGACCTTCGATTCTAAGTTAGCATGATTTACTTGTTGCCTCGTTAAAAACCTTGCTAAACCCATTTGGGACAAAAAGGTTCAAGGGAAAAAGATTGCAATGCGTGCTTTCAAACCTAAAGACCTTGTGCTGCTTCTTGTCGATCACCTGCAAGTGTTAGACCGAAATACAGATAAAAGAAATTGAATGGGGTCGTACCTTTTAGCATTATATCATTTTAGGTGAGTTACATACCAATTGCTCAGTAGTTGTTCTCCGTTCATCGTTGCAAGCTTATAGGATACTTTTCCGGTGACCTCAAGAATTTGGTACGGTCTTTCCCAGTTCGGACACAACTTCCCTTTGTTCAGATTTCGGGTATTTAGTGTGACCTTCCTTAGTACAAAGTCCCCGATATTGAAGTATCGAAGGTAGGGCCTTCGATTGTAATACCTTTCGATCTGTTGCCTTTGGGTAGCCATTCGAATAAGGGAAGTTTCTCGCCTTTCATCCAATATCTCCAGGATCGTATTCATGGCCTTGTCATTTGATTCCTTTGTTGCATATCAGAATCTGATACTTGGCTCCCCGGCATCGACTGATATTAGAGTTTTGGCACCGTACACCAATGAGAATAGAATGGCCCCGATACTGGACTTTGAGGTCGTACGATATGCCCAAATGACTTCGGGCAGGATCTCCTTCCATTTTCTTTTGATCTTGTGATATTTGAGAAACTTGGTCACTTTGCTGCCGATAAATTGTTTCTCGTTGTCAGATACAATTTCGGATGGCATTCCGAACCGACATATGATATGGTCCCAAATAAAGTCGATGAATTATTTCTCCCTAACCTTCTCGTACACTTGGGCTTCAACCCACTTATAAAAATAGTCAGTCATAAATAACATTAATTGAGCCTTACCCTGTGCTCATGGAAGGGGGCCGACGATGTCAATTCCCCACATTATGAATGACCATGATGACAAGATCGAATGCAGCAGTTCCCTGGGTTGGTGAATCATCAGAGCATATCTTTTGCATTTGTCACATTTTTGTACGAACTCCTTCGCATATTTTTCAATAATAGCCTGCTCTGATCACCTTTCGAACCAATGATTCGGCGCCCGAATGATTTCCACAAGTCCCCTCATGAATTTCCCTCAGAACGTAATCAGTATCTCCTGGTCCCATACATATTGCCAACGGACCATCAAACATTCTCCTGGATAAGGTTTCATCCTCGAACAAACACAAATGAGTTGCCTTTGTACGGAGGTCCCTTTGATTCTTTTGAATCCGAGGGCAATTTGCTGGTCTTCAGATATTCCACGTATTTCTTTCTCCAATCTCAAGTCAAGTTTGTAAAATTTATCTCGGCATGACCTTCTTCTACCACTGATCTCATGAGTTGCACCACTGCTCCCGAATTAAGCTCGTTGTTTTCGATCGATTATCCTAAGTTAGCTAGGGCATCGATCTCACTGTTTTGATCTCGGGGGACGTGTTGTAAGGTCCATTCCGTGAACCGGTGTAATACTACTTGTAACTTATCTGGTTACCTTTGCATTCGTTCTTCTCTGACCTCGAAAGTTCCATTAACTTGGTTTACCACGAGGAGGGAGTCACACTTAGCTTCGATCACCTCAGCTCCCAAGATTTTGGCTAGCTCGAGACATACAATCATGGCCTCATATTTGGCCTCGTTGTTAGTCAATTTTTACAGTTCTGATAGATTGTCAACTATATTACCTGTTGGTCGCTTTAAAACGATGCTGAGTCCGAACCCTTTTGTGTTCGAGGCACTGTCCGTAAAGAGGGTTTAAATTCCCAAGGATGTCGCTGAGTTCGCCATCAGCTCTCGGTCAACCTCGGGTATTAGGGTCGGCGTAAAGTTAGCCACGAAATCTGCCAAAATTTGAGATTTGATGGTTGTTTGGGATCGATATTCAATATTGTACCCACTGATTTCAACGGCAAATTTGGCCAATCGTCCCTAGAATTCGGGTTTGGGTGCGTGCATAATATTCGCAATGGGTAAGTTGTTATAACACATATGGGATGACACTGAAAATAAGGTTTTAGTTACCTAGAGGCACTTAGTAAAGTGATAACCGGCTTTTCTAGGTGAGGGTATCTAGTCTCAGCTTCTCCTAGGGTCCTTCTAACAAAGTAAATTGGAAATTTAGTACCTTGCTCTTCTCAAACCAGGACTTCACTTACTGCTATTTCTCATACTACCAAGTACAGGTATAACTGCTCATCTATTTTTGGTGTATAAAGCAATGGAAGGATCGATAAATATCGTCTGAGATATTCCAAGGCTCGTTGACACTCTGGGGTCCATGAAAAGTTGTTCTTCTTTTTGAGCAGTGAGAAGAATCGATGACTCCTCTCCGACGACCTCAATATGAATCCCCCAGGGTGGCTATGCGTCCGGTTAATCTCTGTATTGCTTTTATGTTATCCACGACCATGATATCTTCGATGGCTTTGATTTTGTCGGGGTTGATCTCGATTCCTCGGTTAGATATAGCATGAACCCAAAGAACTTACCTAATACGACTCCGAACGCATACTTCTCCGGGTTCAGCTTCATATTGTACTTCTTCAAAATGTTGAAAGATCCCTGAAAATGTTTTAAATGGTCCTCTGTTCGCAGGGAATTAACCAATATGTTTTCAATATAAACCTCCATAAATTTTCATATTTTTTCCTCGAACATCCGGTTTACCAAGCATTGATAAGTAGCACCGTCATTTTTTAGTCCTAATGGCATTACGTTATAATAGTATGTGCGTACTTGGTAATGAAAGATGTTTTCTCCTAATCATCCGGGTCCATCTGTATTTGGTTGTACCCGTAATAGGCATCGAGAAAGCTAAGGATCTCATGGCCAAATGTGGCATCGATCATGCGATCGATGTTAGGCAGAGGGACGGAGTCTTCGGGCATGCTTTGTTCAAATTTTTGTAGTCTCCACATATTCTTAGTTTGTTACCCTTAGGGACTACCACTACGTTTGCTAACCAATCCAAGTATTTAACCTCCCGAATGGACCCTATTTTAAGGAGTTTAGACACCTCAACCTTGATGAAAATGTGTTTGACCTCGGACTGGAGTCCAAGCTTGGCTTGTAGGTGGTTATCTCCGGGGGAATCCCTGTCATGTCAATGTGGGACCACACGAAATAATCTATTTTAGCTATAAGAAATTGAATGATTTTTTCCCTGAGCTCGGGAGTTAGCCACGTGCCCAGGTATAGCTTTCGATCGGGAAGATGTTGGATCAGTATGACCTGCTCCAACTCTTCGACCGTTGAGGCTAGCATCGGTGATTATAAAGGATCGGGGGACCCCATAATTTTCGTCTTCATTAGTCCCCTTCTTATCTGGCCGGGTCAAGGCTAGCATCGGTGATTGTTATTTGGCCCCTTGTTTTGCTTCCGACCTTGGCTCCTTTGATGTTTCAAGTGTTGATATCCGAATTACTTCATTGACTGTAAATATCTCCTTTGCGACCGGTTTTTCCCCGTAGATCATATTAATCCCTCATGACAGCGGGAATGTTAACACCTAATGAGGGGTCGAAGGCACTGCCCACATGTTGTGGATCTATGGCCTCCCAAATAGGGCGTTGTATCTCATGTCACCCTTGATCACATAAAACTTGGCTTCCTGGATGGTACCGGCGACATCGACTGGTAACGTTATTTCCCCTTAGTGGTTTCGCATGCCATGTTGAATCCATTCAGGACTTGGACTGCGGGTACGACTTGATCTCGTAGACCCTTGACCGTATGATGTTGGCCATACCTGGATCAATTAACACATGTTTAACCAAAATTTTATTCATGAATACCAGTGCATCATTGTGGGGTTGCATGATCCCTTCAGCGTCTTTGTCGTTGAAAGATAAAGTTCCTTCCGATACGTAGTCTCGAGTTCGTTTTTCCCTAGTGATGGATATCTTGGTACGTTTCAACATCGGCCCTTGTAGGATTTCAACCCCCCGATGATCATGTTGATGACGTGCTAAGGTCCTTCTTGCTCTGCCTGTTTGTTAGAATCCCTGTTCCTGAAGTGATTCTTGGCTCGGTTGCTCAAGAATTCTCGGAGATACCCATTGTTGAATAAATGACTACTTCCTCTCTCACATGTCGACAATCCTTGGTTTTGTGACCGTGAGTGCCATGATACTTGCATATCTGGTTAGGATCCCTTTGAGTTGGATTGGTCTGTAGAGGTCGAGGCAATTTGGTATCTTTGATTTGTCCGATAGTTTATAAAATGGCAGCATCATCAACATTAAAGTTGTATTGCGATAGCCTTGGTAGGTCTTTAGGCCCGATGGACCTGTCAAAGCCGTTTTTGGTCATAAGTCCACTGTTGTTCTGACCTCGATCATTTCTCCATTCGTTTCTCATGGAATTTCGCCTGGACCCATTGCCTATTTGATCCCCCTTATATGGCTGATACTGATCTCTACTCAGTCTTGGTTCCCGGTCAATATCTCTCTTGATTCTGTAAATGGGTCTGATGGGATCAACGGACCTGTAAGGAGCCCCAAGTTGATCATCTTCGACCCTAATTTTTGATTGGTACCGATTATGCGGTTGGATACTCTATCAGATTCTATTTTAACTGCTGTGAAGCCTCCAGCTTCGAACATTGAGCCCTTGGGTAAAGGCTTGAACGACCCAATCATCAGGGATCGGTGGTAGGTCCATCTATTCCATCTGGAATCGAGAAACGGATTCTCTAAGAAATTCGTTGTCCTTTTGCCTTACCTTGAAAAGGTACGACTTCCTGGTTTGGACCTTGATGGCTCCGATGTGTCCCTTTATGAGAGAATCTACAAGCATAACAAAAGAGTCAATAGAATTAGGTGGTAAAATGGTGATACCATATCATGGCTCCCTTTTTCAGTGTCTCTCTGAATTTATTTAATAACAGATTCGATTTCATCATCCTCTAGATCAGTCCCTTTGATGGCACATGTGTAAGAGGTGACATGTTCATTTGGATCGGTCATTCTATTGTACTTAGGATACTCGGGAATATGGAACTTCTTAGGGATAGGTTTTGGAGCCGCTCTTGGGGGAAAGGATTTTTGCACGAAGTTCTTGGAATCCAGACCTTTCAATATCGGCGGTGCTCCTGGTATTTGATCTACCCTGGAATTATAAGGTTCCACCTTTTTATTTTTGGCCTCGATCTTCTTCTCCTTTGATTCTATCTGTTGCATCAATTCCTCAAGCTTCTTTATAATCTTGGGGTTAGCCCTCGATTTATTTTTGTTCGACCTTTCTGTCACCGGTTGATCCCTGTGGGTGGCTTCCCGGGGAGGATCGGGCTCAACCCTGCTTGGTGCACGGTTGTGGTTTTGTAACTTGGATATTTCCACCTATTGTGCCTTCAACATTTCGAAGATCACTCGTAAAATGATCCTGTCCCCTTCAATTTTTTGTGTGTTTCGAGTTGCCAATCGAGCTACACCATGAATGTTATTTTTGGGGTATGTATGCAAGTTTGCATCGATATCCACATGTAAGTTAGCATCAATCGGATCAACGATCGGAACTCCAGCGGGATCAGCAGGTGGTATCTTGTTACCAGGTGCTATGTTGTTATTTTCATCTTGGTGACCGGACTTGTTGTCAACATGCAGAAGTGCTGATTGAGAATTTGAAATTTTTGTATTTTAGCCATGAATTGAAGACACTTCAAAGAGAAAATGTAAAGCAGTGTGTGTTACAGAGAATTGTATCAGGTAATCACTATTATCCTCAGCCTTGCGGTGGGCGCCAAACTATTTACCCTCAAAATCGGATAACAATTGAATTTATGCGCGATTTTAAGGATACACGATATAAATTGATACAAGTTGAGAAAATAGATTAAAACTGAAATTAATACAAGAAAATAAATGAAAACCACACAAACTAAACAGTCTTAGCCTTGAAGGTTTGTCACCCTCGAGTCAAAAAATGCCTCAATCGATGACAGAACAAATTAACAAGATAACAAGAACTAGAAATGATCAATGTATTGCTTCTTTGATGCGTGTTACAATGTGTTTTACAAATGATCAGGTCTCTCTTTATATAGTAGGGGATCCCTACTCTTGATACTAATCTATAAAAGGTAAAAACAACTCATGATTTGCTAATTAATCGACCTCTCCTCGATACGTGCTGAGATTTCCACTATGATCTCTAACTGATCGCGGATATTTCGGCCTTCCGTTACTTGGCTGGACAAAATTCCCTTGATCTTGTTCGGTCCTAGAGTCACGAGCTCAACGATTTAACTTCGCGCCTTGGTTCTGTAACGACCCGGCCGGTCATTTTGGGAATTTAGGTTTTATTCGGCAACATAAGGTCTTGAGAAGCTTTATATAATATGTATCAACTTTCGTGCATGGTTGAACTTAGTTACCTTATGATTCAGAGTCAAATCGGGAGAAGGATTCAAGTTTTTGAAGCTTAAGCAGTAAGAGTTGATTGGAATTTGACTTTTGTGTAAACGGCTCCAGAATGGGTTTTGGATGATTTCAACAGCTTCGTATGGTGATTATGTACTTAGGCATGTGTCCGGATTTGGATTTGGAGGTGCGTAGGGTGATTTGACGCATTTCGGTGAAAGTTGAAAAGGTTCAAGTTTGGAAAGTTGAAAGGTTTGACCAATAGTTGACTTTGGTGTTATCGGGGTCGAAATGAGATTTCAAGAATTGGAAAAGCTCCATTATGTCATTTGGGACTTGCCTGCAAAATTTGACATCATTCCGGGTTGGTTTGATAGGTTTCGGCACGAGTTTTAGAAGTTGGAAGATTTGGAAGTTCATCAGTTCGATTCATGCCGCGATTTGTATTTTCGGCATTTTTTGATGTGATTTGCGACCCCGATCAAGTCCGTTTTATGTTATAGAATTTGTTCGTGTGTTTAGACGGGGTCCTAGGGGCCTCAGGTGTGTTTTGGGTGGGCTACGGGTCATTTCCCCCTATTTTTGAACTGTTGTTTCTGTCATCTGATGTTCTTCTTCGCAATCGCGAAGTTTTACTTCTGACCACCTGATATTTCTTCTTCTCTTTCGCGTTCGTGAAGGTTTGACTTTTCCTTCTTCGCGTTCGTGTCTGCCGTCTCGCATTCGCATAGGCTCATGTTTCTTCTTCTTCGCGTTCGCATCCCTTCTCTCGCGTTCGCTAAGGGTCTTCCTGGCAGCCTCACTTTTCTTATTCGCGAACGCGACCCTTTCTCCGTGTTCGCAATGCATACAGACATGGTTAGAATATCAAATCTTCAAATCGAGGGTTAGGCCATTTTTATTATATTTTTGACTTATAGAGCTCGATTTTGAGAGATTTTTTGTGGGGTTTTCAAGCAAATCGATTGAGTAAGTGTTCTTCACCTAGAATTTAATATATGCCTTGATTTTATTTATATTTTTATCATTTAATTTGTGTTTTGAGTTGATAAAAATGGTGGTTTTTGAAGAAAAATTTCAAAATGACAAAATTATGATTTGAGCGACGAAATAATATCGAAATTTGATAAATTTTAGTATGGTTGAACTCGTATCGGAATGGGTGTTCGGGTTTTTCAAAATTCTTCAGGTTCCGTGGTGTGGTCCCGGGAGTCGACTTTTGGGTCGATTTTTAGATTTTGATAAAGATTGAGACTTTATGATTTAGAATAGTTTCTTATGAGTTTTATTTGTGCTTTGAAGTTATTTTGGTTAGATTTGAGCCGTCCATAGGTCGTTTCACCCGAGAAGTTCATTTTAGAGTATCCGTTTGTCTTCTTTGAGGAAGTATCTTGCCTAACCTTGTGTGGGGGAACTACCTCTTAAGATTTGAGTTTTCTATGCTAATTGTAGTCTGTGTACGCAAGGTGACGAGTACGTGCTCGGACTTATTTTTGGAAATTGAACTTTTAGGGTTTGGTCCTTGTATTCATTGAATATGCAGTTCTTCTTGTTATGTTTATGTTCCTTAATTACTAGTTTATCCTCTACCTACTTAATTAGAATCAATTGCTTCATGATCCACTCTTATTGTTTGCTTGATTCATATGTGCCTTAATTAAAAGTGTTATCTCTTCCATTGCCATGTTATCTTTTCCCTAGCTGCTTATCTTTATTTGAAGTTATAATTATCCCTTTTGTATATGTTCAACTTTAATTGAGGTTATGATTATCTTCTCACTGCCTACCTTTATTTGAATTGGTTGTATCTCTTCTGTAATTGTCCAAGCTTAAAAGAAGCTTAGAGTATGCCTTCATGGACTTTCCCTTATTTGGAATTATTTGACTCGTGTTAGTTTCTTGTTGTTGAACCGTACATTGTGGGACCATTGTTACATATTATATTTTCCCTATTGAGATGTTCTTATCACGCCTAGTATTCTTTATTATGGTTATTCCTTGTGGACTAGTTCTACCGTTTCTTGTGATCAAAGGTTCTTGAGTTGATTTACTTGTCTTACTTTTTTATTATTGTCATTGTTGTTGTTGTACTTGTTATGATGATGCACGATGTTTCTGTCATGCGATTGTTGTTATTGTGATGCACGAGGTTTCTACCGTGCGGTTGTTGTTATGGGGTTGCACGAGGTTTCTACCATGTTGTTGTTACTATTGATATTTGCATATGCGGCGTGACAAGTCGGGATATATATATATATATATATGTGGGTTGCACATATGGCGAGACAAGGTGGTAACATTTTTATGCATGTGTGGAGAGACAAGGAGAGAATATACTTTATTATTGCACACGTGGCGAGACATGGTGGGCTATGTCAGCGATTGATTTGTGATGACTTGTGATGGCCTGGGGTATTCTTGTTGTTGATATTTGTGCAGTGGTACACTTACCTGTGTCTTGCCTTCTATGTGAGAATGGATCTATTTGGCACGTGAATCGTCAGTGCGGTTACGAGATGTAATGAGTGCACAGGATGCCAAGTGTTAGGGTTCAGGTATTGAGACCCGTGAGTTGTGATTAGCCTGAGGTTCGATGCCTCGTGGAGTTTATTGACTAAAATATGATGTGAAAGAAGTCGTTGTTGTGGAGTTATTACTTGTCCTTTCTTTATCTGTGATACTCGGATTTAGGTTGTGTTTCCGTTCATTCTTCTGTGTCATTATTATGGTATTCTGCTAATAATTGTTGTTTTTCTTTCTTATTGCAATTACCGTATTGTTTGCCATTTCGCGTAGTCTTTATGTATATAATAATATATTGTTCTTGTACTTATTGTCACACCTACTTTTTCCCCCGGTAAGGGGGGTTAAGGGATTTTTTTTCACTTAAGTGACATTATTCGAATTTGGTATTTGTTTACTTAAATTCAGAGTCGCCACCCGGATTTTTTACGGTGTTCCGGGACACCATTTATTTATTGAAATCCCAAACCGAAGAAATTTTGACTCTGTTTAAAATGTCTGCGAACCAGAAATCCGGGTAAGGAATTCTGTTAACCTGGGAGAAGGTGTTAGGCACTCCCGAATTCCGTGGTTCTAGCACGGTTGCTTAACTATTAATATTTGTCCTAATTATCTAATTATTTACATATTTTAAACCTATTGTACATTTTTAACCTTCTTACTTTTTAGCCGCTTTTAATGTTTATGGATTTATCTTAAAATAAGTCACGATGGTGTGCACTTGTCGTTTTTGGAAACATTGTAAATGCGCCACATGAAATGCACCCGCAATTTACAACATGTGATTTTTGTTATTGTTCGAAGTTGTGGTCATGGGCATGAGTTGCCACACCCGAGTGTAGATTATATAATCATGACTTTGGTCATGAAGGTTAGAATGCTTATTTGAAGCAATAGTTGATTTTTCTCTAAGTTTTGTGCTTTCTGTCTAAAAGAGGTATTTTAGCCTATAGGATATGTATGAAAGTCATCTAAGATTAAGTTTGCTATCCTAAAAGACAAGAGTTTGGGCTATGGCCATGTTTAGCCCAATTTATGAATTAACACTTAGGCCAATCCTATTCTTTGAATATTTGAGATAAAAGAGATATACGGTTCGAATTAAAATAAAGCAAATAAAAACGTTTACGAGATAGACATGCCAACACATTTCGAATTATATAGCTATAAATAAGGCAAACTTGAATTGCGGATATAATATCATATTAAAAACAAGTAATGTTTCACTACCATTTGACCTATTTAATTAGACGAGGAATTTTCATCCATATGAATGAATCAGTTCATGAGTCTCAAAAGGAATATTCCTTGTTTCGTAAATGGCAGTCTTAAAACTGCTTCAAGATAAAAAGGATTTTTCTTGAGTTGAAATTGCTTGATCGGTTTGGGAAGGATTTCTAAAATCAGGAGGAGATATTTGAGTAGCAAATTGGATTGTTACTATTTTTTTGTTTGTTTAGAAAGAAGATTTTAAACCTCAGCCATGATAGGTTATGTTCAAGTAGGTTTGAAATCCATGCATTGCTTAAGAAAACGCTATAAAAAAAATAGAATAGATTTAAAGCAGCAATTCTAGTAGCATAGCTGGGACTTCAGTTTACTACCAAAATTATGTGGAGAAACCTAAAGCTTTTCGAATGTTAACTGAACATATAATCAGATTCTAACATAAATTATGGTGTAACCACTTTAAGCCTGAGGTATAGCATTAAGGCTTTGGGCCTTGCACCCCTTAGGCTCAAGAGCCTGGGATGTAGACAGATTCAGGCCCTAATAGGCCATTTATCAGTCTGGCCTATTTCCAATATACAAGTTTAACAAAAAAAATACATAATATAGTACAATCCAGTTTTTCTTTACAATGATTCCAGAAATGAATACATTCTGTTATACTAAAAATACAGGTTCCCAAAATAAAAAAAGATATGAAGAAAAATAAGAAGAGAAAAGCATGGTGCCTGAACTATTGTTGCTTCGATTGAGATCCTTTTACTTTGGATAGAACATCCGGCTTCTGATTGTGTTTTTCTAAACAACCAAAAAAGGAAAACCAATATTTTATGCATCTTTATAGAGTAAATCTGACCATTAAGGGGTCATATTTCCATTTAATGATGTTGTACCAAACATAATACCCTAATAAATTTAGCAAAAAAACTTATATATGTCAAACAATATCACAATTTTGCAACTAACACCATATCTGAAATTTCGAGGTGAATCTGACCTAGTTAGTAGTAAGATTCATATTTCTCAGTAACCTCGTGCTTTGTACGAAATCGAACCATTAAGCTCATACAAAATAAAGCTAACATGCAGATTCAACACTTAAATCTAAACAAAATGAATCAAATATGTAATTTTAGCATGTTTAAGCATATTAACACAATGAAGCTGAAATTATAGTAAAAGTACATAGAAAACATTGATATTCTAATCATATTTTCATTCAGAATTTCTATTTCATACAAGGTGGAAGTTACAGACCTTAAAATCAAAAATAACAGCAAACACAGACCAAATAAAGGTCAGAAAATAAGCTCTTGTGATCTTAGTAACAGCAGCAAACAGTAGTAGCAAAACCCAGGAAAGAGAAGCTTGAATACTCAAAAATGGAGTAAGAACCAGCAATAAAACCCCAGATTTCAACCCAGAATTTTTATTAATCCAGAAAATCAACAACTATGATCCGTATTTCAAAATACCAAAGCTAAAGAAGACCAGATTTTTAAAATATTTTTCTATAGCTATTTGAGTATTTTCAATGCAGGATTTCTATTGTGTCTACTGTGTAAATCTGTATTTTTTTTCAAAGATCAAAAAGTGTCTAAAAATCTGTAAAAACGTGTGTGAAAATCTGTAAAAAGTGTGTGTAAAAAGGTCTCTCCCCCCTGGCTGCTGAACAACCTAGTCTATTTATAGGGCATTTTAGGGTAGCATCTTTAAAGCATACTCCTTATCCTATTAGGCTGAAATAGTACAGGTACAACTTTCTAACCTTATCCTATTGGACAACTGTACCTCCTTCTAGAACATTCCTATTAATTTCAGCCCTTATCCCCTTTTAGAATTAGTGCTTTACCCTTAAAAATCTGATTTTCTGATATTTCCTAATTCTAGAAGTTTCTTGGGTTGTTACACCCCAAGATTCTTCAATGGAAGTTCCTACACTACCCTTCAATACGCTTGTAATTACCCTTTTAGTGTTAAAGGTTAAGTTACTTATTAATGTTAACCAATTTTATCTTAATTGAGTGATTAACTTAATAGCTAATCATTAATGAAGCTGAATTTTAGATTAACCTTTGTTCCTAGGTGAATTATTTTTCAGGATTTAAGGTCAAATTAATTGTAGTGATCTTATCATGTGTGATTAGTCAAGTTTAATTGATTATCCTAGATTAGGAGTCAACTACCTACTTCAAAGTAGTTTATAAGGATGTAAACATAAGTTAAAATAATTACTAACATTCCACTAATTGTAGAATCAGAATTCAATTTGAAACTTAGCCATAGTTACTAACAATTTAGAATGAATTAATTAGGTTATGATTTAAACATGTAGTTCAGAGTCAGTTATTAAAACCAGAGAGCTAGGTTATTAGTTCTTATAACCTTAATCATGTATGATTAGACTAATAAAAGGAATTGACAAACAATCATAGATTAGTGGTTAATCTACTTAGGAGGAAAGAACAATAGGCTAGACACAGGGTAAAGAGTAGTAAAATGAAATCCTATAACTAAAAGTCTCAACCAGTTAGGTTACACAAACATGTTAAAAGCAGCAAACTAAATCAGGAATGTTAAAATAGGCATGTGAAACCTAGACTAATTAGTTCAGTATTAGGCAATAAAATTAGGGTTAACCTAAATTACTGTTTTAAATAGACCTAAAACATGCAGGATTAAACTATAGTGGAAATCAATTTAATTAACACATCTAAACTATTTTACAAGATGGAACAGTCAAAGAAAACCTAAAAAACAAAAACTAAAATCAGTCGAGTCATGCAAAAATCAATGAATACCTATAGTTCAATTCAAAACAGTATTGAATGACAAAGAGACGAAAATATATGAAACAATAAGCTAAATTAGTAAAAAAAAATCTAAACCTAAGGAAATAGTTTCAGAATTATGTTCAAACAAATAGAAAAAATGAAGTTTTAAGGAATGCCAGTTAGGAAAAAAAAAGGTTTGACCGAAAAAGGGTTGAGCCGCCGGACTTGGCCAGACTTCGGCGAGGTTTGAAACCAATAAAACCTATGTGAATCACTTGCTCTTGTCCAAAGCAAGTGACTCACGCATGTATGAGCCATTAAATCACTCTAAATCATCCAGATTTATTTTTCTAGGGTTTCCGATTTCTTAGATTCGAAATTAGGGGATTTTGGTAGGGTTTTTGGAGGAATGGATGTTAGGAAGTGATTGAGGAGGAGGAGTAGAGTGCCTGGTGTGATTTTGGTGTTGTTTGGGAGTGCTCCACCGTTAGTGAGGCGATTTTCAGACGGCGAAGACGGTGAGTATTCTGAGGGCGGCTAGGGTTAGTTGAGAGAGATAAGAGAGAGGAGTTTGGGTGTGTTCTGGAGGGGGGTAGGGCTTATTAGGACATGTATATATATATATATATATATATATATATATATATATATATATATATATATATATAT
>ML383961.1:3597-29576 GCA_005239525.1 Nicotiana knightiana
AAATCGACAAATGATCAAAATAATACTATGAAGGGATCTCCTGAAGAGACCCAAGATCTGATTAGTTCTGAGATTCCTGAAGAAATCAATGAACCCGAGACTCAGGTGAGTGAGGAACTTTTAATAAGTTCTACTGGTGATGGGATTAATTTAAATCGATCTGAAATAGTGGTGGGTAATATTTTTGTATATAATGTTGCACTAAACATTATGCAAGATAGTGAGGATCTTGAACCCCGATCTGTCGAAGAATGTCGACAAAGATCTGATTGGCCAAAATGGCAAGAGGCAATTCAATCGGGATTGAAGTCCCTTGCTAAAAGAGAGGTCGTTGGGCCAGTAGTCCAAACACCTGCTGGTATAAAGCCAGTTGGTCATAAATGGGTTTTTGTGCGGAAAAGAAATGATAAAGATGAAGTTGAAAGATACAAGGCTCGCCTTGTCGCACAAGGATTCTCACAACGACCTGGAGTCGATTATGAAGAAACATATTCACCCGTTATGGATGCCATAACATTTCGATATCTCATCAGTTTAGCCTTACATGAAAGGCTTGAAATACATCTAATGGATGTGGTTACAGCTTATCTGTACGGGTCACTTGATAATGAAATTTACATGAAAATCCCTGAAGGATTTAAAATGCCCGAAGCAAATTTAAAATCTCGGGAAATGTATTCAATCAGATTACAAAGATCTTTGTACGGTTTAAAGCAATCTGGGCGCATGTGGTATAATCGCCTTAGTGAATATTTGCTGAAAGAAGGTTACATAAATGATGTTATTTGTCCATGTATTTTTATAAAGAAAATGGCATCAGAATTTGTTATACTTGCTATTTATGTTGATGACATAAATCTTGTTGGAACTCCAGAAAAGCTCCAAAAGGCAATTGAATACCTTAAGAAAGAATTTGAGATGAAAGATCTTGGAAAGACAAAACTTTGTCTTGGTCTGCAAATTGAACATTTAGCAGACGAGATCTTTATCCATCAATCTGCCAATACAGAAAGGGTCTTAAAACGCTTTTACATGGACAAAGCGCACCCATTGAGTAAACCAATGGTTGTTCGATCACTTGAAGTGAATAAGGATTTGTTCCGCCCTCCAGAAGAGAATGAGGAACTCCTTGGTCCCGAAGTACCATATCTCAGTGCAATTG
Source organism: Nicotiana knightiana (assembly GCA_005239525.1). Taxonomy (NCBI): domain Eukaryota; kingdom Viridiplantae; phylum Streptophyta; class Magnoliopsida; order Solanales; family Solanaceae; genus Nicotiana; species Nicotiana knightiana. The sequence goes on from ML383961.1 coordinate 4,760, forward strand.
GTGCATTAATGTATCTTGCTAATGCTACAAGGCCTGACATAGCATTTTCTGTTAATTTACTAGCAAGATATAGTTCTTCTCCTACACGGAGACATTGGAACGGGATTAAGCATATATTGCGATATTTAAAGGGAACTCTTGATATGGGTTTGTTTTATGCTAACAAAGATAGTGCAGATCTTGTTGGTTATGCAGATGCAGGTTATTTATCTGATCCCCATAAAGCTCGATCTCAAACCGGGTACGTATTTACTTATGGAGGTACTGTCATATCATGGCGCTCCACAAAGAAATCTATTGTTGCTACTTCTTCAAATCATGCTGAGATAATAGCTATTCATGAAGCAAGTAGGGAATACGTATGGTTGAGATTAATAATTTATTTTATTCGAGAAAAATATGATTTGAAATGTGAGAAAAGACCCACAATTTTATACGAAGACAATGTTGCATGCATAGCCCAATTGAAAGGAGGATTTATAAAAGGTGATAGAACGAAGCACATTTCACCAAAACTATTCTACACACACGATCTTCAGAAAAAGGGTGACATTGATGTGCAACAAATCCGTTCAAGTGACAATTCGGAAGATTTGTTCACTAAATCTTTGCCAACTTCAACTTTTGAGAAGATGGTATACAATATTAGAATGCGAAGACTCAAATATTTGAAACGAGGTTTTCATCAGGGGGAGTGAAATACGCGCTGCACTCTTTTTCCCTTACTAAGTTTCCCATGAGATTTTTCTTATAAGGTTTTTAATGAGGCAGCTGGATATGCGTATTACTAAATATGTGTACTCTTTTTCCTTCACTAGGATTTTTTTCACTGGGTTTTTCCTAGTAAAGTTTTAACGAGGCACATTATCTTTAATGAACATCCAAGGGGGAGTGTTATGAAATTATTATATTGTGGATGTCCATTTATTACTCCACTATAGATAATCTTCCTTATCCATTTAGCACTATGTTGAAGTTTATCTACAAGCAGCTGATGCAGGCAGGTTACAAGCAGCTCATGCAGACAGCTTACAAGCAGCTGAAGAAAAGCCTTGCAGTTGTTGAAAAGCCTCGCAGCTGCTTTTTGAAAAGCCTTGCAGCTGCTTCCTGAAACGCCTTGCAGCTGCTTCCTTTCTTCTATAAATAGAGGAGTTTTCAGTTCATTATGTACATCAGTTTGAAAGTTCAATAATATATCAATTTCTCTCTATACTTATTTTTAATTTATTTACTTTACGGTCATTATTTTATAATAAATTACACCCAATTTTATATTGATCAACTAATTACTTAATCAAACAAACAAAGCAAAATAGAAGGGACACAAAAGGAAAAAGCTTATCTCTTTGAATAAATAACGGTTCATGTACCCCTGTTAATATAACTAGGGAAAACAAAAGTCTCTACTACAATTATTTGCCACCATTTCTTGAACTCTACTATAGAACCCCAAAAGTTTTCTTTCAATTTCTGGTTACGAGGTTCATCTGATGTTTTATAGTAATAGAAAGCGGAGGAGTGAAAATCAAAACCAAGTCCAGAGTTTGACCAAAATCAGAAGCTTATTAATAAATTAGTGTGCAATAGTACGTCATCTATCTATAATCTGAGGACACTTCAAAGGACAGGTAATTTAAGCTTTGTTGTTTAATTTGTGGATCATTCTTCTTTCCATTTCTTAGGGTTTTATCTTGTAAAAGAATGTCTGAATTACTTTGTTAATACGTTTAAAAAATGTTTGGCCAGTAGCTTATATTATAATGCTGAATTTCTTATGTTATGCACTTTTCATGCTTATTAATTATCTTTTTCTCAATAGTCTATAGCAAGTCCTCTAGATAGTCACATGCAAATCCCTTGAGAAGAATTCCATCTGCATAGGAATAAGCCCTGTTCTCATATTGATATGGTTTGAAATAAGTCACTACTAAAATTTAAAGGGTTTCTCTAGGAATTAAGGTGGGAAAAAAGGTTTAATTTGTTGCTTTAGTGGTGCTTTGTCTATTTTTTTGTGTTTAAATTGCTTGTATTGGTCTGTAAGAAGTTATTTCTTGTTATAAAAAGGAGATATGAGGTCTCCAGTTTGAGGATGTTGTGATCATATTAATGCTGATAGCAGGGAAGCTAAGGTGGTGGTGATTGTGTGCATTTAGTCTTAGTCAAACATATTTTGCGCCGAGCAGATGGTAGCGTCGCCTGTAATATACAGATGATTCCATTAGATTTCTAATACCTCATCTTCGGAAAATTAAAACATGTTGGACCAACACATTGATTACCAAGTGTACTACTCGATTGTAGCAGGGGGCTTTCTTTGTTCATGAGTTTTTTTCTTTTCGATTAGCATTCTTTTCTTAATCATGTACAAAATAAATGTCCAACTTGAGTCGAACCATAAGAGGGAACATGACAAAACACGTCAATAACAAAAGAAAGAAGGATTCAGGAGTGAGCTCCTGTCATGTGCAAAGATCATATATTAAACAATTGCATTCCCATCCGTACAGGTGAGAATATATTCGGCTGATTTTCTCCTTTAATATATCTTTCTGTAACACAAAAATGGAGGCATATGGAGGAGGCCAGTCGACCTCTAATAATGAAGAATCAACACAAGGGTATAAGTCGAAAGGAAGAGATCTGGAACTGGCTACTAAGAAACGCCTTGAGAAAAATAAAAAGAAGCAAAACAAAAACAAGAAAAGAAGGGTTTTTGAAGAATTAGTGGAGTGCAGTGGGAACAAGACAGGGAAAGATGAGCTGGGAGTTTGCGGGGAGCATCAACATGGGTTAACAACACCACTAGATAACATTAACTATAATGTGTTGGATTGGGAATCTGTCATGACGAACATGGCAGAAGAAGTGAATTTCGTGATCAAAACTATGGTGCAACTGCTAGGGGTTAATAAAGAGGTGGCTCTTCTGCAATTTGAACTACTCTTGAAGAGCTTGCATATCCGCAAAGATTACATGTTGCTTGTTCTCAAGGCTTTGAAGAAGGTACGAATAGTCTTTTCTTTAAGTCAAAGAGGAATGTTATCACATTATAGTAATGTGCTTATCAGTATGCGAATTATTACAAGATGGAAACTTTGAAAGTGAACCATTGCTCATTTATATGATTTGTGCTGATTGGTTATAACAACACTTATCTTTTTCTTCTGGTGGATGACTTGTATTATCTTTATATGCACTTATTGAACTTGTTTTTTAGGAGTATGTTTCCAAAGAGGAAGAATATGAAGTATTAAAGAATATTTGGGATATGAAGATGGAGCATGTGCAACTTATTAGGGATGAACATTTTAATTTGATTAAGGTAACCTTCAAGTTTTTTATGTCTTAATAATACAAAGTTATAAGACTTACTGCTTTGCTTTGTGGAACAGATGGGGGAAGAAAAAGGAAATAAGAAGCAGAAAATGGCAGAGAAAGCAGAAGATGAGGAAAACAACAACTTTGATGGAAAGCAGCTGGTTCTGTGCATTGAAAAATTGCAAGACATACAAGACAAGCTCGAGAAGATTAATGAAGAAGCAAGGGATGAAGTGTTGAAAATAGCACAAAAGTTCAGTCAGATCCGCAAGCCAGTCTATGAGAAGCGAAATGATATAATTAAAACTATTCCTAACTTTTGGTTGACGGCATTTTTGAGACACCCTATTCTCGGTAATCTTGTTAGCACTGAAGAGGACCATGAAATTTTTAAGTATCTAAGTTCTATCGAAGTGGAAGACACTGAAGATTTTAAATCGGGTTATACCATCACCTTCTACTTCAGTCCAAATCCCTTTTCTGAAAATACAATGCTGTCGAAGACCTATACCTTCCTTGAAGATGGACGACCTACAAAAGTTACTGCTTCCACAGTACAATGGAAAGAAGGCAATGGAGTTGTTCCCCATACTAAGGAAGGCTTCTTTAGGTGGTTCAGTAGTGAAGTCGATCAGAAATATGATGAAGTTGCTGCGATAATCAAGGATGAGCTGTGGCCGAACCCCCTAAATTATTTCAATGAAGCTGATGAAGAGAAAGATCTTCATGAGTCAGATGAAAGTAGTAATGGGGTTGTAAAGGACAGTGAAAATGATGGCGATGAGGAGGCCGATGAAGCTGATAAAAAGGATGTTGAGGCTGCAGACAAAGAGGTAGTAAAGGACAGTGAAAATGATGGTGACGTGGAGGCCGATGAAGAGGATCTTGAGGCTGCACGCGGAAGTGGCAATGAGGTAGTAAAGGACAGTGAAGATGACGATGAGAAGGCTGACGAAGAGGATCTTGAGGCTGTAGACAAAGCTGGTGATGAGGGAACGGAGAGTGAAAGCTCTTATGATGACTATGATCTAGGAGGATGATAATGAAGATATGACGAAGCCAAATTAACTCCTATACATACAGCAACTCCTCTTTCTGAGTTTGATCTCGTCTTCAAATATTTTCTTGAATAAGTTTTGTTTGGTGTTTTTGATGTAGCTTTAGATGTTTGGAAAAGAACGTAGAGAACATTATTGATAGCTAAATGTACATGCTCTTTTGAACCTGCTTGTTTTATCAAGTCTGAGCTTTTGGTTCAAAAATGAATATTGTTATACCATAATTCAGACTGTAATTCAGTTTTTTTCAAAAGATAGTTGTAGCAGGTGTTGACTAAATATTTCTTCTGATACAAATACAAATGCATTAACACAGTTAATAATGCATGGTCACAGAACAAAGTTTTTGGTAACCATTGTGAATGACCATTGACAAACCAAATCAATTACAAATAAAGAGCACCTAATTCCACACAGCAGAACTTAGGCCTCCAACAATCAGATCTGAACAAAAACAAGCAGAACGTTAGTTACACAGAAGTTTATATACTAATCCTCAATGAAATAATATTTCCTGTATGAAGGTGAATCATCACTAAATCGCAGCAAATGTTGGACAGAGTGAATTCTTCTCACTTTTCAAAAAAAAAAAAAAAAAAAATCCCTACCTTGTATTATTATTGAACAAGATTACACAGGAGGGGGACCAAAAAACCTTACCTCCGATAATACAAGCAAAAAAGGAATACAAGGGTGAGGGTGTGAACAAACAGGGGGTTGCCCTTCAAAGAAATTAGCTCTCAAACAAAGGTACCCTGATCAAATAAGGATTCTCTTTTCCCGGAGAATCCTTATATATTCAAAGACATTAACCTATACCCTTTTTATGGGATCTGATTTTAAAATTTGGTAAACCAGTCCTATCCATAAATATAATTTCCTCTAGCAGCTCGAGGAAGTTCATTAGTATTTGTGAAGATTCTAGAGGAATCTTCAATAGCACCAAATTATGCCCAGGCATCAGCAGTCATGTTAGCTTCCCTGAAGCAGTGAGAAACTTCAGCATTAAGATGCGCCATCTTGTCCCGAATACTAGTGATCCAGTATTGCAACTTCCAGGAAGGTTTACTAGGCCCTTTGATCATGTCAACCACCATCTTAGAGTCCAATTCTAATATGATGTTGTTGATATTATTATCCATGCACCATTGCAATCCAAAGTTTGCTGCTTGAATCTCAGACATATTATTAGAGAAAAAGATCACGGAGACAGAGAAAGCCATAACCATAGAACCACTCTGATCTCTAAGTACTCCTCCTGCTCCAGCCTTGCTATCAGTGATCATAGAACTTCCATTAGTATTCAATTTGTATTTAGTTGAAGGAGGTTTTAACCAATAGACTGGAATACTGGTCAGTCTAGGCTTGAACCTTTCCACTATCGCAGAGAATTGATTCCAATTCGAGTTCAGAGGCAAGTGCTAGTAATCTTTTCTAATAGCAATCTTCAGGTTTAGAAAGATTTCATGAATGACTTTTCTCAGTGACACATTCACATGGCCATACTTTGAAGCACACCTTCTTTTCCATAGTTCCCAGCAAATCAAAGAGGGGATAAACTTTATAGCGAGGTTAAGCATAGTATTGTCAGTATTCTGACTCCACCAGCACTACATGAGATTCTTAAGATGACAAGCAATATACCTGACTCTGAAATAGTTAGCATAGAAAGTCCATACTCTTGTAGCAAATTGGCTTTGCACAAATAGATGAAAGGATGATTCATTGCTAGCAGGAAGACAACAGGAGCATTTAGAAACTACTTGTTGTCCAAATCTATAAATAGAGTCGTCCAGGGGAAGCCTGTTCTTCAAGATTCTCCAATTTAAGAAAGAGATCTTAAAAGGGAGTCTCTTATGCCAAATATTTCTGAAGGTATCATTAGTACTACTCTTCTGCCTTATGGATTCTCTAGCTGACAGACAACTAAATTCTCCATTTTGATTGGGCATCCAAAAACAATGGTCATTCTTTCCTCGGTCAAAAATTTGAATCTGATTGATGTGCTAGTGTAGATTAGGAGGAAGCAGTTCCTGAAGTTTAGAATTGTTCCAGTTGTTCCTGTTTAAGAATTCTTTTACTTGGATGTTACCCAAGTTAAATCTAGAATAGTTGAAGAGGGCAAGCAGACCAATGCAAGTCCAATTATCCCACCAAAACATATATTCCTCATTATTGATTTTCTAGATCATATGAGGTTCAGTGCACTTCTTGATCTCCATCATCTCCTTCCAGCTTTGTGATTGACCTGAAGACCATTTCCTTGCTACAATATTAGTTTTCTTGCAGTATTTTGCCTTCATGAACTTTGACCATAGGTTATCATGAGTTTTGAGCCGCCACCACCTTTTCATGGCAAAGGATGTTGTGATATCATTTAGGCTTTGGAATCCCGCTCCTCCTTCATCTTTAGGATAACAGAGGTTCTTCCAAGACACCCAGTGATATTTCTTTTTTCCATCACTGTATCCCCAAAAGAAATCTGCCAAATATTTTTCTATCTGTTTCAAAACTGCTTTTGGAGGTGCAATGGCAGCCAGTAGGTGCATAGTTTGAGATTGAAGGATTTGTTGAATAATAATAGCCTTTCCTCAGTAGATTTCCCTGCCATCCGCCTGCTTTCTTCAGAATTTTAGTAGTTATGTCAGCAAAATAACAAATCTTTTGTCTCCCAACATAAATAAGCACTCCTAAGTATGTGAAGGGAAAGTTCTTGTATTTGAAACCACTGATATTTTTTATGTTCTTCCTGATCTTTCTGTCAGTATGGGGGACTGTGAGAAAACAACTTTTCTCAGTATTTATCTTCTGACCAGACACCATTTCATATCCTCTTAATTGCCTCATAATCATCTTCAACGAACTCCTGTCCCAAGAAGTAAAAATAACTACATCATCAGCATATGCTAAATGGTTAATTTGAGGAGCATTAGCTGGTATGTTAAAGCCAATGAACTTCCTTTTCAGAAAAAGATTATTCAACATCTTGGAAAGTATTTGTGCAGTAATTACAAAGAGAGTAGGAGATAGGGATATCCATGTTTAAAACCCCTTGTAGAGTGAAAAAATCATTTTCTATCCCTATTGGCTATTGATCAATACAGAATACCAAGCGTTAGTCACTAGTCTCAGAATAATATCAATAAATGCTTCTGAAAAACCTAACTTTCTTAGGACATCAGTCAAAAAATCCCAAGAGACCCTGTCATATGATTTTTATATATCAAATAATCATGTTGCCTTTAGAATTGGCATTCTTTATTTTATGAATAATTTCTTGAGTAAGTAGGACATTTTCAGTGATCATTCTACCACTAGTAAATCATGTCTGGTTCTCAGAGATCATTTTAGGCAAGAGTTTATTGATTCTAGAAGCAACTATCTTTGACAAGATCTTGTTGGAGATATTGCTGAGACTGATAGGTCTCATCTGAGAGAAGTTCACAGGAGCCTCAAGTGAAAAACCTGCTAATCCCTTTGCCTCTAAAGAAATCCTGCACAATAACAATATCGGTCTTAATAATGTTCCAACAATTTTGATAGAAGAAACCATTAACCCGTCTGGGCCCGGAGCACCCTCTGGACTGAGCTCCATAATAGTATTAAAAATTTCTTCTTCTTCTGGAATCATTGTCAAAAAGTTGTTGTCTCTTTCAGTGATTACTTTGTCAATTTGGTTTAGAACTGCAAAATCTGGATTGTGATCATCTTTAGTGAACAAATGATTGAAGTACTGAATAGTTGCCTCCCCTATGTCGTTGCCCTTTTCAATCCAATTTCCTGTGGATGAAGTTTCTCCTTCTCTTATGTTTGATGATACTGAAGAAATATTTGGAGTAGGAGTCCATTTTATATCTCCATTGAATGTTAGCCTTTTGCCGAAGGATACTCTCTTGTATACTCAGGTATCTGGTGTACTCAGCAGACACTCTATTCAATTCTTGTCTATTCTGATCAATGTGATCCATATCCATAGTGAGTTCTTGTTCTGTCAAAAGTTGTTCAAAAATTTTGACCTTCTCAAAAATATCACATATAGAAATCCTGGACCATGAATTAAGTTCTTTGACTAGTTCTATTAACTTTTCTTGGAGGATTCTCATGGGATTGCCCTCAAAAGACATGTTCCATACGTTTCTCACTATCTTCTCAAAACCAGGTTGAGAAGTCAATAAGTTTAGAAATTTGTAGTACTTTGTATTACTATTAACAATGGTGCATTTGATGAGGAGCACATTATAATCTGACCCTTTCCTAGCCAAGTGAGTAACTGTTGTATTTCCCTTAATGCCAGCCCATGATTCATTTAGTAGGACCCTGTCCAATCTCTTGTTGATTCTCTTCCTTCCATTTGTCCATGTGAATATATCTCCATTGAAACCTGCATAAAAAATTTCACAATCATCGATACATTCAATAAAATCTAAAATATGTCTTACTTTGTGAGGTCTTCCTCCTTTCCTCTCTTCAGGAGCTGTGATGCTATTAAAATCACCTGTTACAGCCCAGGGTCCTGTAACCCTCTCACTAATGTGTCTTAGATTATTCCAGAGTCTATTCCTTCTCTTGGCTTTGGTTTTGGCATATACTACAGTGTACCAAAAATTAGTGTCAGAGGGTAGATACTTCATGGCAAAGGTGATTTGCTGGTCATGATTGGATTGTACGGAGGCTTCTATGCAGTCATTCCAAAAGCATCATATTTTTCCATTCTTGTTAGCAGCTGCATTCGGCAAGCCAAGTTTCCTCCTGTAGTTTTCCAGCTTGGTCGATTTGACAAAAGGCTCCTGAAGTCACTAGTTGGACTTTATACAAATTAACAAGCTGAATCAGTCTTTCAAAAGATTTTTTTGATTTAACCCCCCTTATATTCCAATTTATAGAACTAATCATTGGAATTATAGAGGTTAAATCGCATTCTTCTTCTCTTTCACCTCACCAGTAGAGGCTCCTCTGGCTAAGTGTTGCTTTTTTCTTTCTAGTTGTAGATCTAACTCTAGGAGATAATCCTTCTCTTTGCGTACTATCTATTTCCCTGCTAATAGTAGCCTATAATTACGTATTTTAGACGCTATTTATATTCTAATTTAACCGCACTTTATTGATGTTGGAATGTAAAAGATAACAAAATGCTCAAATTGAGAAATTTATGTTTTGCACGAGCCACTCCAAGCTAGGAGGAAGATAAAAGAGTGTTTTGAAGTCATTATGAACATACAAGGCCAATCAACGGATAACCCGAGTGAAAAAGAGCGAGAAAATCAAGCAAAAACGCAAAAGGCAAGTCCGCGACCGCGGACGTGGGCGCGAACCAGCTCGCGAAGTGAGGAAGTGAAGAGGTGAAAATCAACGGCCGGATCAGCGGTTGAATCCGCGGCCGCGGCTGCGGACTGGCTGCCAGGCGCGATATAATGCAGGGGCTTTTGTGTAATTTTCTGGGCAACTAACCTAAACCTATAAGAGCCTAAACTCGCCCAGAAGACAGATTAAGCTTGTTTTAGACAATAATGGAGGCAAGAACAAGGGAGATAAGATCAATCAATTCTTCAGAGTTTTTATCTTCTTCTTCTTAATTCTAATTGTGGATTATGAATCATATTCGTGCTATGTTTTGCATTAGTATGAGTAGCTAAACTTATAATCTAGGGTTTTGATGGAACCTATTTAAGGATGAATTTCTTGTTATGTTATTATAGATTTTCCATAGTTTTCTCTCTATTTATTCAACTATATGCTTGTTGTTGTTGATTGAAGGGCCCTCAATTAGCTGTGCCTATTTAGTGCGCATTACTCGGGAGAGAGTGCATATTTAGGTCGTTGTTGACAATATCACTCCTGGCGTATATGAGGGATCAATACGAAGGGTTTAAAGGTGGGATTAGGGATAACGAAACCTTGGGTGCAATCTAAATGAACTGTAATTAAAGTTAGCTAGCGTAATTCGGGAGAATATGTCTAGTATATTGTTGTAATTACTCGGAGAGTTACGACATTCAGAGTGCTCATGATCGATAGAAGACTTAGGCAAATTTATAACAAATATAGCGGAAAGGACTCCGACAATAGGGGAAATCATAACCTTAGATCATTCTAATTATTGTCTACAACACGTTCTTAGTTAGTTCTTAGTTACTGCATTCTCATTAAGTAGTAGTTAGTTAGTAAACATCTCATTTGTTACTCAAATATCTTGGAAAGTTGATTAAGTGAAATTGTGTGAGTCTGATAGCTGTGATTGATAGATTAATTCCCCGTGGGATTTGACACCGGACTTGATAACCGGAATATATTTGCAGTGATCGCTTTGTCCTTTTTATAAGGCATAGTTGGGCATGAACAAATTTTGGCTCCGTTACCGGGGAATTAACGGTGTTATTAATTACAGTTAAAAGAAGTGCAAAAATTCTTAGTGTAATTAATTTTCTTCAACTCAAACTGAATACCTTGAAACTCTAATATTTGTAATCTTGATGTCACGACCCAAAATCTATTAAGGTCGTGATGGCGCCGAACACAATCGTCAGACAAGCCAATCATTAATTAGTCGAAATAAATTCCTTTTTAACATTTTGAAATTGTTACCTTTAACTTATTACGTAATAACTAAACAAAATCCGTTAGGTAAATACGACAGTTTAATATTCCATTTTTATAAAATACATCTCATACACATATCCCAGAACCCGGTGTCACAAGTGCATGAGCAATTTCTAAGAATTTATACAATCATTACAAAGCTTGTCCGAGATACAAATTGGACAATGAAATTTAAAACAAAATGAATACAATACGAGGGAGACCCTGTCAGCTGCAAATCGCCTCGGGATGATACAACTTTCCTAAGTCTCCAAACCAGTCACATCGCTGTGAAAGTACCTATGCAATAAAAATGCACAGCAAGTGTAGCATGAGTACGAAAATAACGTGTACTCAGTAAGTCGCCCGCCTAACCTCAGAAAGGTAGTGACGAGAGGTCGAATTAGACACTTTCTAGAGATCAATTTAGTATATTCAAGTGAGACATTAAGCATGAATGTCATAGACAATTTATTAAGATCAGGAATAATTAATGTCAACCTTTCCACATTTAACACTTTAAGTATTCGTCATTTTATTAACAAATAATCAAACATTGATGATTTAATCATTTAACAAATAATCAACGGGAAAGAACAACTTCTTCCAAAATTTTAATAACCTTAAATCTCTGTCATTTCAGTCGACAACTTAAGATTTCCAGGCAAGTAATTAGGTAAAATCACAGCTGTACGCAGTAAATATCATGCCCAAGCAATGTCGAGGGTCGAACGGCACGAACCAACAATAATAAACTGTGCACTGCCGAAGGGTCGAACGACTCGAACCACAGATGCATCTATTTTTTCCGCTCGCGAATCGATCATGCGACTCGGTCAACATAATAATAATAAGGCTAGCCTGCTCACGAATCATACCTGTGACTCAGGTGCTCATATGTACACGTATTCACATAATAAATCCATATTTTTATCAAGAAAACAGCTTCTCAAGAGAATGATAAAATTCTTCTTAAAGGAGCACGAAAAATTTGAATTTAAATCTTTGTTTTGAAACTCATTTACCAAGTTTAATAATATTCAATAATATAACCTTATCAGGAACACAATTATCCACAGAGGAATCAATTCTCTTTCTAGGTGATTAAGAAAATGAACTCTAGTCTTCTTAGGGATTCAATTTACTATTTCAATTATATTCGCGGTCCAATATTACTGGCAAGATCACATGTACAACAAGTAAGGCATGCTTGTGGGTCCTAGACTACCCGGACATAAGCATATTAGTAGCTACACGCGGACTCCCGTCACCTCGTGCGTACGTAGCCCCCGAAGATAATAGCACATATTTAATTAGTTCACCTAGGGGGACAATTCCCCCTCACAAAGTTAGAAAGGAGACTTACCTCACTCCGAAATTCCATAACCGGCTTCCAAGCCCTTCCGACGACTCCAATGGATGCACAACGCCCCAAAACTACCAAATAACGGTCAAAGCCATGAAATTAATTCTATTACTCGTAACCAATTCAAATTATATACTTTCCCAACTCCGCTCAGTGAATTGACCAAAATGTCCTCGGGCCCACGTGCCCGAATTTCGAAATTTCTCGAAGATATACCCTACCCATAGTCTTACTAACTCAAATATACAATTTACTCTAAATTCCATGCTCAAATTCGTGGCTAAGAATCCAAATACAAATTTCTAGGTTTTCTTCAAGATTTCCCAATTTCCTACTAATTTCTATGTCTAATTTCATGCATAAACCTTGTATTTAACTTAAAAGCATGAAGAAATTACTTACCCAGTAATGCATGATGAAAATCCCTCTTGAAGCTCTCCTAAAATCGCCCCATCCATGAGAAATATGACAGAAATGGCCAACAAATCTCAGTTTTAAAACATTCTACTCAGGCCATTTTTCGCACCTGCAATCCGATCTTCCTATTTGCGCTTCCACAGGTGCGCCCAAGAGCCCGCACCTGCGAATTCCTTCTCCTCCAGCCGGATCCGCACCTGCGACCCATTGTCCGCACCTGCGACCCATTGTCCGCATGTACGCCTTCGCAGGTGCAGAAATTACATCGCACCTGCGCTCCCAGCCAAGCCAGCCAATTTCGCACCTGCGGCGCCAAAGCCGCACCTGCGGCCAAATCCTCGCAGGTGCGGTCACACCAGACACCAGCAACCTCAGCCTTCTTCAAACTCCAAACTTGATCCATTAACTACCCGGAATCCACCCGAGGCCCCCGGGACCCCGTCCAATTACACCAACCTGTCCCAAAACATAATGCGGACTTGCTTGAGGCCTCAAATCACATCAAACAACGCCAAAATTATGAATCGCACTAAAACTCAAACTTTATGAATTTGAAATTTCGAACTTCCACATCCGATGCCAAAATCTATCAAATCAGGTATGATTGACCCAAAATTTTCAACACAAGTCATATTCGACATTACAGACCTGCTCCAACTTCCGGAATCGCATTCCAACCCCGTAATCAAAATTTCCACTTCCGATCGGATTTTTCAAAAACCTTAAAATTTCTATCTTTAGCCAAATGACTTCACAATAACCTACGGACATCCGAATTCACTTCCGATCGCGCTCCAAACTCCAGAATCATCATACGAACCTATCCACAGGCTCGGAATCCCAAAAAGACATCAATAACACTGAAATGCCTTACAACCCAAACTTAGAAAATTTCTTCAAAATGCTGACTTCCACAATATGCGCCGAAACGATCCCGGGTTATCCAAAACCCGATCCGGACATATGCCCAAGTCCGAAATCATCATACGAACCTGCAGGCACCTTCAAATCCTGATTCGGAGGTCGTTTACTCAAGATTCCAATCTTAGTTGATTTCTCCAACTTAAGGCTTCTGAAATGAGAATTTTCTTTCCATATTAACTCTAAACTTCCCGAAATTCAACTCCGACCATGCCTACGAGTCATAATACCTGAAATGGAGCTGCTCATGACTTCAAACCGCTGAACGACACGCTAGAGCTCAAAATGACTGGTCGGGTCATTACACTTGGGTGTTACAGTTGCATGCCTAGAAACTCCTCAAGAACTGGTGAAGTGTTCGAAGCATTATCAAATCCTGAGAAAGTTTTCAAGGCATTGAATCGTGCAAACAGGAAAAACAAACAACAACAGAACTTGACTGAACAACTTGAACCAGACATGGCACACGAAGTAAACAACATGAATAATGGGGATAACGTGAATGGCCCGAATGAGCAGGTGGTGGTGCCTCTTGTGCCAGCAGCTACATTGTACGATTGGGCACAACCCACCGCGGACAATTTAACAACCGCAATTGTAGTCCTATAGATACAAGATGACTCATTCCAGATTACAAACAACATGCTTCATTTGTTGCAAAACAAGGGACTATTCTCAGGGTCATAAATCGAAGATCCTCAACAGCATCTAAAGAATTTTCTGTCAATCTGTGCCACACAAAGACAACATAATGTGACACCGGAAGCAATAAGGCTATTGTTGTTTCATTTTAAGTGACGGGAGCAACTCAGACTTGGCTTAATTCACTTCCCATAAATTCCATCACTACTTGGGAGGAATTAGTCAAGCAATTTGTGAATAAATTTCACTCACCCAACAAGACTGCTCAGCAAATTAATGAGATATTGAGCTTCAGACAGAAACCAACAGAATCATTGCAAGAGACGCGGGAAAGGTTTAAAGGGCTACTAGTTTTGTGTCCACACCATGGTATTTTGGAGCAAATGCAGAACCGAGGTTTTACATGAATTTGACAGACAACTTGAAAGTCAATATTAATGCTTCACCAAGTGGAGCATTTTTGAGCAAAATATTCAGAGAGAGCAAGATCTTACTTCAGAGAGGAAGCAGTGCTTTTTGAACTGTATTGTTTTTTAATTGAAATCTTCTGTTTATATTTTCAAGTTGAATAACACTTAAATACGAAAGCATCCGGTGATACTAAACAGTAAAACTTCCTTCAGTTATGGTTCACGCTTTAAAAAAGTTTCAGCTTCCCGAGGCCCATTGCTTAAACTTCCTATACATGTACTTACCTAATTTTTAAGATTTTAATAAAAGAGTTTTAGGTTCATGAATTATAATCTCTAGGTTATAAGGACTTTATAGGTTTGTTATTGGAAAAAATTAATTACCGTGTAGTTCTCAAAAACCTTTCAAAGTCACATTTAAGATTTTCATGTTTGATCTTCTTTTTTTTAAATTCCCAAGCTTAACTTTTCAAATTCTATAGGATTTTATAAATTCTTGAAGTCCGCTTCCGATTCTCGTTTAATCTTACTAGATTTACTGTACGTGTGTTGCACATGTATTATGCATTATGCACAAAAGAGTGTATTTTAATTAGGAATGAATTAAGTATAATAGTAATTGATGATGAAGTAGACATTCAAATGGTAAACTGCCTAAAATAGTGTATATTAAATTGAATAAGAATGAATTAAGTGTAATAGCAATTGATGATGCCAAAATAAAATATTTTAATAAGAATTATGTTAGGGTATTAAAATAAAATTTAAATAAAGGTATAAATACCTGAAGATGATGCAACCTATTTAGCCACTCAATACGGGAAGAAGCTACGCACTTAGTGATTATTCAACTTAAGATTTATTTCAATTCTATAATTTTATTACTTTAATTTCACAAATTATCCTTCCTTTTGGTTTTAGCAAGAACACACATTTTAGAAGATATAAATAGGGTCAAGTAACACATATTTCTTTACTCTATAAAAAATATTACACGAATATTTTTGATCTTTTTATAAATTCTATCTTAGTGTCTGTACTTGTTTTTTTGGTTTTAACCAACATAATTATTAATCAAAGAGCATTTACTTATGGTAATCTTATTTTTGTACATATTTATTCAAGAAAGAAGATGCTGATAAAGATCCAAACAAATATGAGAAATAAAATATCATGTGAAAAAATTTATCAAGAAATATTATTTTCAAAGATTTCATCTCCAAGTGTCATAGAAGAAATAATATTTGAAATGAAATTTCAAATATTGAATGACTTACTACAATATCAGAAGAAGAATCTACGAAAATTATGTATGGAAAGCTTTTTCAACATCTTGAAAGGAAAGTTGCTAAAATCATGGAGAAGATCTATTATATTGTGGGAGGAAGATACTATATGGAAGAGGTATGGAAAGAAAATATATTATGGGTATAGTATAATCTATATTATGGAAAGAGATTAATTTTCAATATCAAGAAAGGAGTCAAAGATATATTGAGATCTATCAGAAAAGGAAAGAAGTACGAGAAAACAAAGGAAAAGAATCTCAAAATGCACTTCCAAAGGAAAGAAGATTTGCATGGTACCTAATATTCAAGAATCAAGAATTTTATTGTTCTGGAACAAATAAGGAACCTTCAAATAATAATGAACCTACAAAGAAGGAAGATTTGAGAAAGCTAGGTCAAATGGACAATACTGCAAGAAAGAAAAGAAAATTTCAAATGGAGAACTTGCAAACACAGAAAAGTCAGATTCAAGAGGACACAAATGGAAAGTTTGAAAAGTCCGGGGATAGCTACTGACTCAACTCTAGTTATGAAAAATCACTATAGTGTATGGTTAAAATTAATTGCAAGGCAAAGGAAGAGAATCTCATCAGTATCTAATATTTAAAGGAAAGAGAATCATGCTTATATTGAAAGAAAGCCAATTCTTCTGGCACACATGGAAACGTCCAAGTACATATGAAAGACTAGATGGGCAATATTTGAAGACTTCAAATATGGAATAATCAATCATGGAAGAATCCAATGATTCTGCCAAATTTAAAGAGGTCATAAATGAAGCAACAATTACAAGCACGCAACCTTTGTATTGGTAAAAAAGAGTTTCACACGTAAGCCAGCTTTTGACAACTCAGTCAGTCACGTGGACACAAAAAACGCGACAGCTGGGTGTGATTCTTTGAAGAGATACAGTACAAAGAGGCACGGTTCAGTAAACCCACGAACTTATCAGCCACGGAAAACTCAACTTGATCAAAACGGGAGAGAGGCACGGTCAGAATGAATCTAGACAAAGCTACGGGCAGATTCAAGGACCCACAATTGATTACTCGAACGTTATGTAACCGAACCCCAATTACCGTTATCCTTTGTAACGCCTCATTAATGTCATAATTAGTCATTAATGAGTAACCATAGCAAGAGTCGTACGTTGTAAGAATCTCCTACATAAGGGAGGGAATACAGCTTGTAAAGGCATCTGATTCTCGAATATAATTAACTTCGATTTTTTATTTCTGCAATACTGTCTATTATTCATTTTTCTTAATTACTTTGATTATCAGTAACCCGTATTCATCTTAAAAATAAGCTTTAGTCAAAGGGTCTAATTCCTTGATTAAACAGATTGGTTCCGTTACCGGAAATCTGATAATCTTTGTTTACTTTTAAAGTGATATCCTCTGAATTATGTCAAACTCCAACAACAACAACCAGCAAAGGAGTGGAACCCCTGTTCCATCGCCTTCAGGAACTCCACGTGGTTCAAGGGAACAATCCCCAGAAAGGTCCAATAACAACAATTGTGATAATGATCAAACTATGGAATAAGATCGTGTAAAGCAAATGATTGCAGAGTATGTGAGCCAAGCTTTACAAGAATTTGCGAGAGGATTACCGGCCGTATTACCTACACCGCCGATGCCACCCCCAATAACACCATCAATATGAAAAATCCTCAGTCTGGGTTGACAAACTCAGGAAGAGGAGATACTCCTAATGAATCTCTCGAAACGAGACCAGGTATATTTAATAACTCAGAATTACAAAATTTACTGCTAACCATGCAAAAACAGATAAAGGAGCAGAACAATCGCATCGAACAAATTCCTGGAGTACCACCTATCATCAAAGGCATCGATGTTGATAGATATTCTCAACAACCTTGGAAGCCAAGTGAGGCACCCTTGCCTATACCCAAGAAATTTAAAATTTCTGACGTTCCCAAATATGATGGAACAAATGACCCACGCAACCATGTGACTGCTTTCACTACTGGGGTAAAAGGCAACGACTTAACGAAACAATAGATTGAATTAGTCCTTGTCAAACAATTTGGGGAAACACTTACCAAAGGAGCCCTAACATGGTATTCTCTTCTCCCTGAAAATTCTATTGACTCTTTCGCTGAGCTTGCAGATTCGTTTATAAAAGCACACTCTGGTGCACAAAAAATTGAGAAGAGAATGGAAGACATATTCAAAATAAAACAAGGAGACACGGAACTACTCCGTGAGTTTGTAGACAGGTTTCAACGAGAAAGAATGCAGTTACCCAGGGTGCCTGATAATTGGGCAGCCATGGCATTTGCAAGCAACCTAAACGATAAAAGCTCAGAAGCCACGAGACGACTTAAGGAAAGTTTAAGAGAATTGCCGCTACAACATAGAACGATGTATATAACAGGTACAATACTAAACTCAGAATAGAAGAAGATATCATTGCTCGTTCGAGAGATGAAGATCATTCCAGATCCAAACGTCCTGGATCAGATAGAAGGTCAGGTAAAAACAGGTACGATCCTTACTTAGGACCCTCGAGTTTCGATATCCGCCCCAGGTTCGAAAACACTAGGTCAGACTATAGACCACAAGGAAGAGACATAGTCTCATCATCGTCTAGATCTAGAAAAGATCGAGATGAACGACCTAGAGGTAGTACTCAAATTGGGGATCATACCTTTAATGTAAGTACTACTAAACTTGTCTAAATATTGAGGAACATGGGAGACAAGGTTAAGTGTCCCAAAGAGATACGGTCAAATCCAAGCAGAAGAAACCCAGATCACTGGAGTAAATTTCACAAAGATCATGGGCACAAAACTGCGGATTGCAGATTTTTACAAGGTGAAGTAGAAAATTTATTAAAATAGGGCTATTTAACTGAATTGTTTAGTGATAAAGGTAAACATGCATATATGAGGAACATGAAGGAGCCCCCAAATCCTCCTTCTCCAAAATGAACCGTCAACGTGATACGCGGGGGTGAAGAAGTAAACGGAGTGATTTGCAAAACAACCACAAAGTTAATAATTACACATGGGAAACGGGCTCGTGAAAATATGGAAGAAGACGATATAACCTTCGATGATGCAGATATCAGTGGATTAATGCTTCCTCACAATGATTCTTTGGTAATATCTTTACTTATTCATGACACTAACGTAAAAAGAGTGTTGATTGATCCAGGCAGTTCAGTCAATACCATTTTGCTAAGAGTCGTGGAAGAAATGCTACTTGGGAATCAAGTAATCCCCAAAGCGTGAGCCATATCAGAGTTTGATAACTCTACGATTATAATAAAAGGAGAAATTGAGCTTAGCACTTATGCTGAGGGGGTGATCAAAAGTTCTAGGTTCCAAGTCATCGATACTGACATGGCTTATAATGTGATCATTGGAAGGCCGTGGATCCATGACATGAAAGCGATACCCTCCATGTTGCATCAGGTAATTAAATTCCCCTCTGAATGGGGGATTCAACAAATCAAAGGCAATCAGCAGACCGCAAGAAATATAAACTCTGTGGTACACTACAACAAGAAAATAGAGGTGGAAGAATTACGAGATAAGGGAATCTCCCAAGCAGGTAACGCTTCCCAAACGGGCATGGAAGAAATTACTACCCAAATAGGTACGGAAGGTATTATTGTTGAACAGGTACAAAAGAAAATACCTACGAGAAGGAGAATCAAGTTATCATGAAAGGTGTACTATACCACACAGATGCAGATTCCAGACCGTACGTCATTCATAAACCGGAGGAAGATGAGCACAACAAAACAACTACGGAAGAGCTCGAAGCTGTTCCATTATCCGAACAAAATCTTGAGCAGAAAGTGTATATAGGCACGAGGCTAGGCCCCGCTCGAAGAGAAGAAAAGAAAGCAAGGACCATTCAAGAACCAAGTTATCGACGAAGAGGTACAAAAACTCTTGAAGATTGGTTCGATACGAGAGTTAACGTACCCTAGCTGGTTAGCAAACCGTGGTAGTACCTAAAAAGAATGGAAAGTGGAGAGTATGCGTAGATTATACTGACTTAAATAAAGTATGCCCCAAAGATTCATTTCCATTGCCGCATATAGATCAAATGATTGATGCCACAGTAGGTCATGAACTATTAAGCTTCTTAGAT
The DNA here is from genome assembly GCA_005239525.1 of Nicotiana knightiana. Lineage (NCBI taxonomy): Eukaryota > Viridiplantae > Streptophyta > Magnoliopsida > Solanales > Solanaceae > Nicotiana > Nicotiana knightiana. The sequence continues at coordinate 24,890 of ML383961.1, forward strand.
GCATATTCTAGTTATAATCAGATTAAAATGAATCCCTCAGATGAGGAAAAAACTTCCTTCATTACAAACAGGGGGACTTACTGTTATAAAGTTATGCCTTTTGGCTTAAAAAATGCTGGAGCCACCTATCAAAGGTTAGGTACTAAAATGTTCCAAGAACATCTTGGAAAGATGATAGAAGTCTATATTGATGACATGTTGGTAAAATCAACACAAGCACAAGACCATTTCCAACACCTCTCTACTATTTTTGATATTTTACGCAGGTATGATATGAAGTTAAATCCAGAGAAATGCGCTTTTGGAGTGCAATCAGGCAAATTTTTGGGTTTCCTTGTATCAAACAGAGAAATAGAGGTAAATCCCGCTCAAATTAAAGCCATAGAGGAAATACCTGATATTTTAACAAATAAAAAGAAAGTTCAAAGACTGACAGGGAGAATAGCAGCTTTGGGTAGGTTTATTTCTAAATCTTCCGAAAAAAGTTTTAAATTCTTCTCAGTTCTCAAAAAGCACAATCAGTTCGAATGGACTGAAGAATGTCAGCAAGCCCTCAAGAATCCGAAGATTTATCTATCGAAACTGCCACTGCTTTCAAAGCCAAAAGAAGGGGAAAAATTGTACATCTACTTGGCTGTCTCAGAAATTGCTGTAAGTGCAGTATTGGTAAGCGAAGAAAAAGGTAAGCAATCACCTGTCTATTATGTAAGTAAAACTTTGCTAGATGCTGAGACTAGATATCCACATCTGGAAAAGTTAGCCTTAGCTTTAATAATGGCATCTAGAAAATTACGACCNAACATAAATTGTCAGGAAGATTAGCCAAGTGGGCCAAGAATTAAGCGAGCATGAAATAATCTATCAGCTTAGGACTGTAATTAAGTCTCAAATACTAGCTGATTTTGTTGCTGACTTTAGTAATAGCATTGTATCTGAAGTAGAAAAAAAGTTACAACTCTTTAACGGTGTTAATCCAGGCATATGGACCTTGTTCACTGATGGTTTTTCAAATATAAAAGGCGCCGGCGTAGGCATAGTCTTGATATCACCCACGGGTGAAAAGTCACGGCAAGCTATCAAGTGTTATCCTATAACTAACAATGAAGCAGAGTACGGAGCTGTTATTGTGGGGCTTGAACTCGCACGGGAGCTCTCAATCGAGCAAATTGTGATCAACAACGACTCCCAACTGGTAGTAAATCAGATACAAGGGACTTACATCGATCGAGAGACTAGAATGCAACAGTATCTTGAAAAATAACGAGAGCTCATGAGATAATTCAAAACATGGAAGGTAATGCAAATACCTAGAGAGAAAAATGCAGAAGCAGATGCATTATCTAACCTCGCAGCAGTCACAGAAGTAACGAACAAAGATAATACAATTGTCGTTCAACTATTTCATTCAATAATAGATCAGGACAGGAATGAGGTAACTTTCAACAACCTAACCTGGGACTGGAGAAACGAAATTCTTAATTTTTTGCAGAATGGCACCGTACCTGAAGACAGGAAAGCAGCTCAAGCACTTTTCCGCAAAGCTGCACGGTACTGCCTTATTCGTAACTCACTTTATCACAAGATATTCGGAGGACCCCTAGCTAAATGCCTCGGACCTAACCAAACATAATTTTTGATGAAAGACGTCCACGAAGGACACTGTGGAAATCACTAAGGGCAGAGATCCTTAGTAAAAACACTAATCAGAGCCGGATACTATTGGCCTAAGGTGGAAGAAGAAGCCGAGAATTTCGTATCCAAATGTGACAGATGCCAAAGGTTTGCCAATAACATGCATCGACCAACGGAATTATTACATCCAATAATATCCCCATGGCCTTTCATGAAATGGGGTATGGACANAAGAAAAGGAATTTAAAAGCTTCTTATGGCGAAACATAATATGCCGCTTTGGAATAAAGGAAATCGTGTGTGATAATGGACCACAATTCATAGGCTCGCAAATCACAGAATTCTTCGAAAGTTGGCAAATCAAGCGGATCACTTCAACGCCGTACCACCCCGTGGCTAATGGTCAAGCTGAGTCAACGAATAAGGTCATCATCAACAATCTAAAGAAGCGGCTGGATAAAGCCAAAGGAAATTGGCCTGATGAGTTACCAGCGGTACTATGGGCATACAGAACAACTTCAAAGATAGCCACGGGAGAAACTCCATTCGCACTTGTTTATGGCTCAGAAGACTTAATACCCGTGGAGATTGGCGAACCAAGCATAAGGTTCTAAACAACCATGGAAGGTGAAAATGACGACGAATTCAAGACCAACCCGGACCTGCTCGAACGACAGAGAGAAGCAACATTGATACGAATGACAGCTCAAAAACAAATCATAGAGCGTTATTAAAACCGTAAAGCTCATCTCAGGTACTTTAAGATTGGGGACTTCGTCCTCAAAAAATTCTTTCAATCAACGAAAGAAGCAGGTGCAGGAAAGCTAAATTCAAACTGGGAAGGACCTTACAAAATCTGAGGCATAGTTGGGAGAGGTGCCTATGAGTTGGAAGCTATGGACGACAGAGTTCTACCAACAAGCTGGAACGCCATCCATCTAAAGAAGTATTACTTCTAAAAGAAAAGAATACCCACCATCAGGTATCACACGTTCGATTTTATTTTGAACATTTAAAAATTTTACTAACTTTTTTAGATGATAGGCACAAAGCTAACCCATCACCACATGATGATATTAGACCTACACAGACGCGAGGAAATAACACAATTCCCAGTCTAGGGTTACACTTTCTGATGGACGTTTTAAAAGGGTTAAGCAGTCATCATCTAAAAAACTATATACCTTCGAGTCCGGAATGTTTTTCCTTTTCAGGAAAAGGACCACAAGGAAGGAATAATCAAGTGCTCGAGATTTCATTCTTCAAAGCTCAAACACTTGGGGGACTATACAGTATGGAAGGCTAAGACGAAGCAAAGAAGACTATCAGAAAGTCAAAAGCTCGAGCCTGAAGACCCATCTACCCAACGAGACAAGTGACACGAGCAGAATCGAAAGAAATCAAAAGAGCCATCCAAATACAAAGCCTAATGCAAAAAGCAAAAACCTTCGAGCATATTCAGGTTGAAAGGCAAAATATTAGTCACGAGAATGAAATCTACATCTTTATACTTATTCAAAGTTGTTGTCACAAAAATAGTTAGGGGTAAAAGATCATCATCAATGTACTCATTCAAAAAACTGTTCTCAAATAAAACAGTTATGGATGAAAGATCTAAATCCTTGTATTTGTTCAAGAAACTGTTATCAAATAAAAACAGTTACGAATAAGAAAACATTTCCCTCGTACTTATTAGAAAACTGTTTCCAAAACAGTTGCGGGTAAAACCCCCAATATTTATAAAAACTGTTATTAGTAAAAAACAGTTGTTTCCTTGTATTAATATCGAAAAACTGTTACTTATGAAAAATAGTTACGAAATACAAGAGTATATCAAACCTGTTAAACAAAAACAATTGCAAACATGAGTTTTAGACGATAACCAAATACATGTAAAATGTCATGGAAGTTAAAACAAAAAACTTTCCTTGGAAACATTCTTAAACATGTGTAAAATTCCTATCACTCTATTGCATTATCATGAAGTTGAGACGTCTTCTTCATGTCAATTATAAAGGGCCCTCTTCCATAAATTATGACTATTACAAAAAGGCACACATTTGATATGACACCGTGCCTATTACAAAAAAGGTGTGAGTAGTCTAAAGCATTCCCCAAGCATAACTCGAAGGTAAAACTAAAACCTCGAAAAATGAAGCATGCAAAAGACTTAAAGAGTGAAACAGAAACTCAACAAAAGTCGAACTAACATTTATATATTAAAATGGCTAAAACTAAGTATTAACTTATACTTAGCCGTATAAAATTTTTATATACATTGTGGTGCCCCTAAGTTGTCATTTGGGGACTTAAAGGAAATCCAAATTTACCCCGATGGCACTGGGGGTAACCACCAATTGATACAAAGAAAAAGAAAAAAAAGGGATAAACCAACTAAATCTTTTCAAGAGAGGGGTTGACTTCAGTGGCAGAAGGAGCAGGAGAAACTGGGGATGAAGAGACATGAGCGGATGGAATCTCACCATCAGGTGAAGAGAGGTTATGACCTTGTTGAGCCTTCTCCATGGCTTCCTTAGTGTTGGCTATTTCATCACTTAGGTCAAAACCCTCTTGATTCATTTCCATCAATGTGTCAAGGCGAGAATTCATATACGCCCAGCTCACATAGACAACAGCCACCTCTTCCAAATCTTCATAATCCTTTGCCCATACTTGAATCTCAGCTCTCAATCTGTCTTTCTCCGCTTCCGCAGCTTCATGGGCGGCCCTTAATGGAACAATCGACTCCTCTAAAGTTTGAGCTTTTTCTAAAGCCCTATGAAGGTCTTCTTGAGTACGAGTGAGTGATTGCACGAGCTCGCCTGAGTATTCCTCCTTCTGCCCCAACAAGTTCTTCAAGTCTCTAATCTCCTCTGAGGCACGGGACAGCTGCTCCGCGAACGAAGACTCCAGAACACTCTTATCTTTATCAGCTTGACTGCAAGAATCCCTCTCCACTGCCAGTTCTGCTACCATGAGTCTCATCTGCCGCTTCAAGGTACTCCTTTCCTCTTCTAAAGCATCCATGTCAATCCTTAGGCTATCATACTGTGCT
>ML383961.1:29582-49929 GCA_005239525.1 Nicotiana knightiana
TGTTTGAAATCCTCTTCATAAGCTCCATGCCTATAAGGTTAATCTACAAGAAATAAACCATTCACATATGGTAAATCTCATATACGAGAGTGAAAGAGGATAACTTGCACCATACCTTCAAAGAAGTATGCACGACCTCATTGGCCCATGTAAGAGCACCGTGGCTGGCTAGCTTTTCTTTCTCAGGGGGACCAATCAAATGCTTGAGCCATACTTCGGGCTCACCCATTTTCTTGAAAAGGTTCCCCTCAACTGGAACCTCTATTACCACTTGCCGCATCTCTCTGCTGGAAGACCTTACTTCCCTAATGGAAGGCATGGAAGCAGGCAGAGATGGAACAGCAACATGCACGGAAGGTTGAGGAGCTGGAGAAGCCACGGGCAAAGCAGCAGGCACAGAGAGTTGAAAAGTTGAAGAAGTTACAGGCAAAGCAACATCAAAAGTTGAAATAGCCAAAGGAACAGACGAAACCGCTTCTCTCAAAGAAGCAGGAAAGACAGCAGCCAAAGGGACGTCGTCAGGAGCAAGATCAACACCCTCATGAATAGGGGAATGTGAAACATCATCGACGACAGGGGGCTCAATCACAGACCCAAAAGGCAAGGTTGAGGCTGTAAGCTCACCATCTAAAACCATTCGCCTTCTCCGTGGCCTGTGCACTAAAGCACCCTCTTCTTCCTTTTCTACGAAACGAGACTCACTAATCTTCCTCTTCGAGATAGATGAACCAACAATAATTTCCTGGGCCTGATCCAAGGACATCTTCGGGATAGATGAAACAGACACGCCACGAGCAGAGACTCTATTTAAAGGGAAATTTTTTAAAAAAAATAAGAGACTCGAGTAAGGAAAGAAGCAAGAATAAAAGCTTCACTTACCGTGGGTCTTTACTTGCCAACCATACCTCCCAGCGAGGTACTTCCTAGATATCTCTTCTGAAGGAGCAACAGATAACAATTTTTCTACCCAATCACGAATACTGGAGACATTCTCAACAGTATTCATGATTGCTAAGAGAAGAAAAAAATTGATATGGTGTTAATAAAACATCTCAAGTCAAAACAAGAAAAAGTAAATATGAGCTAGAGCATACTCACGTGCGCGATTCCACTTCTCAGGGAAGGGAAGATTTTCTTCACCCACTAAACCAACAGTGGGTACAACAACATATCAGAGGTACCAACCCCTATCCTTATCGTCTCCAGGGGTTACCAGCACTCTTTTGCTTCTAGCAGTCAGACCTCCAAAAGCACTCTCTACGAACAAGGGAAATCTGACCCTCAGTTATAAGGGTTGGATATCTTTCGACACTATCAAGAGAAGAAGATTGATCTACTAGAACTTGACTATCCCTAGCAAAAACAAACTCAGCATGGACAATTTCATCGACTCCAGGTTCACGAAGGCGTTCACCTATACCTCTAGACAAAGACCGAGAAACCCTAAACCTTGGAGAAACTGAAGATCTAGTGGAAAGAGGAGGATTTGTCTGAGAAGAAGAGGAGCCCCTCGAAGGAGTCGATCCTATACTTCTATGTTTACCACCCCTCCGACTCCTAGTCGGAGCAGAAGATGGCGTTAAACTCTCAATATCTATTACTCTTTGAGGTTGGTTTGAAGAAGACATGTTTACAAAGGCAAAGAAGAAAGTTCTTTACAAAAGACAAAGTTAGAAAAGTGTTTCGTGGAAGCAAAGAAAAGAAAACATGTATTTATACTTGAAGACAACCGTCAAACATGAAGAAAAAGGAAAATAATGATGAAAAGTCATAATTGAAGATGTCACTTCGGGACTGGCATAGCCGCAAAAAGCTCTAAAAGGTGCCGAGTAAATGCAGAATCAATCCGAAAAGGACACATGGTATGAGCATTAAATGGAAGTGACAAACGACGCCTATGGTGCAGAGAAGGATACAATGATTCAAGGAAAAGCGGCGGCAAAATATTCCCGCCATAAATGAATATCCACTTACCAAATATTAATCGTTAAATATATGGTAAGTGGGGGGACTATCTGTATTGGTAAAAAAGAGTTTCACACGTAAGCCAGCTTTTGACAACTCAGCCAGTCACGTAGACACAGGAAAATGCGACAGCTGGATGTGATTCTTTGAAGAGATACGGTACAAAGAGGCACGGTTCAGTAAACCCACAAACTTATCAGCCACGGGAAACTCAACTTGATCAAAATGGGAGAGAGGCACGGTCAGAATGAATCTAGACAAAGCAACGAGCAGATTCAAGGACCCACAATTGATTACTCGAACGTTATGTAACCGAACCCCAATCACCGTTATCCTTTGTAACGCCTCATTAATGTCATAATTAGTCATTAATGAGTAACCATAGCAAGAGTCGTACGTTATAAGAATCTCCTATATAAGGGAGGGNGATTCTCGAATACAATTAACTTCGATTTTTTATTTCTGCAATACTGTCTATTATTCATTTTTCTCCATTACTTTGATTATCAGTAACCCGTATTCATCTTAAAAATAAGCTTTAATCAAAGGTTCGAATTCTTTGGTTAAACAGCCTTCTATACAATTATCTATCCAACTACAAGTTCTTTATTTTAATCTTAAAAAGCATTGTAATTCACTTTTATTAGATTTACTGTGTACACAAAAGAGTGAAGAGAGACAGAAAAATATTGGAGAGGTTGTGTGTCCTTAGAGGTTGTGTCATTATTCATTTCTTTGGTAAGCGAGTGAAAATCAAAGAGTCGTTGTTGGTGAGCGAGTAAAAATTAACCTTTTGCGTTGCTGGTGAGCGTGTTAAAACCAACCCCTTTTCATTGTTGGTGAGCAAGTGAAAATTAACCTTGTAAATGTTGGTGGTGAATGTTGAAAATCACACAAGCTGTACTCTACTCATATTACAAAGAGATCAAGATATAACATGATACGTAATCGTATCAAAAACACGGATAATGCAAAAATACGCGGAATCGAAAAGGATAGAAGATTAGGGTTTAAACTAGAGAAAGACAAGAACCTAACTATGAACTAGTTAGACCCCTTGAATTTACAATGATAAACACTAATCGAGGAAGAAACTAATAACACGGATTAAGCTAAGTAAAGAATGCAATCCAAAGTCCCTAGAAGATATACTAACTAGAACAATGAATTAACATCCAAATACAAAAGATAACTCAAGAGTATGAACATGAACTCATACATTATAAATCGAACTTAGATAATCTAAAAACATGGTAAATAAAGAGAAATAAAAGATACCTTAAACCTCTCAAGGTTTGATCTTTGTTTATCAATTCATTATCAAAAGCCTCCTTTCAAACTGAGGAAGGGACTATTTATACTATAGTGCTATTTAGGCTAAATACTAAAATACCCTTAGCTTTATAAGGCTAGCCTAAATAGCTAAATTGCTAATATGGCCTTCTTAATCTTGACTCCTTTAAAGCACTCCAATGCTATGATGTTGACTTGAAAATCATCCTCGTTAAGCATGCTCATCCGGCATGTATCATCCTTTCCCCCTCCCTCCCCTAAAAGGAATTCGTCCTCGAATTTGGACCTTGCAAAACCAAGAATGGGGCACAAGTATCAAGCTAATCACAAGCAAAACATAGTATATCCAAGCTAAAAGATCAAAGTTCTCAATCTTGCACTCAAAAGTAACACTCTTATGATATATCCAAGTGTCATAATCTAGAAAGAATACATCTTCAACACAAATTACACAAACTTGACTATAAGGAACATAATATCCATGAGAGGAATGAAGGAAAAGTAAAGTTCCTTTCCTCCAACAAAACCACAATCTTTTAAAATTCTCAACAAGGTGCACACTCTTATGGTATAACCAAGTGTCATATGAAGCAATAGAAATCATACTCTCCAATCCAAAGAAAGACCCTTTACCACAATAAGAAATAACTCTGGGGTAAAAAACAAACTTTAGTCCCCAAGTATCAACATACTTTCCAACAACAAACTCACATGAAAACTTAAGAGATAGGCCAACATCATGAATCACCATATAGAGAATATCAAAATACTAAAAGTTACGAATCTCTACCTCAATGGCCTTAGACAAACACAAGATAAGCATAAGCCAAGTGTACATACCATTCTTGCTTTTGGGCAAAAGAAAAAGCTCTTGACAAATAATATGCCAAAGTGTTAGTTCAAGGCTTTATTTACCTTTAGCAACTTTTTCTTGTTGAACCTTCACAAAATAATGAATAAAGTTAGGTTCTTTTTGCTCATAATGATCAATCAAACCACCAAAATAAACATTCTTACCTTTTCTCATAGAAGCATTAGCAAAATCTAACAAGAATGTTCTTTGAAAAGTAGGAATAAGATAAGTAAAGCAATTAATACTAGTGCTGGCATCAAAAACTTTACTTTCCTTTTTACGCGCAACCAAATCATCACCACATTCATATTTGCTCATTTCATCATAAAATTGAATCTTTCTCCCAAAGGAATGGAAATAGATCAAAGAATTCATCGACACATTTTTCTTGTCTCGTTTCTTCATAAAGTTCAAAACTTTCTTCTAACAAAGTTAAAGTAGAGTCAAAAGAATCATCACATTCAACATCCCATAAAGGTGGACTATCATAAGACTCAACATCACTCACATTACTAGCTAAAGAGTCGTTGCATAAAGATCTAGAAGCATCCAACAATACACAAGAACTCTTAACTAGTTGCAAGTCACCATGATCTTTCACATCACAAGATAAAGAAATATCAAACTCATCAATGTCATAGATATCTTCCAAACTCAAAGTGTCACCACAATCAACTAAACTAGCAAGAGTAGAAGGATAAGCTATTTTACCTTGAAGCTCGTCTAAAGTATTTTCCTTACCTTGCACTTTCTCATTTAATTTCAAAAGTTCTCTTTAAAAGGTAGCTTGATCTTCTTCCAAGATGTTCAAAGTAGAAGGAACTTCACTTGATGGCTCATTTCCAAAAGTCCCTACACATGATATAAAACAACTAGAGAAAGAAGAAAGGTCAATGGAATTAGAATAAGGATAATCCTCACTCTTTTTTTTTCCCTCTTTCTTTTCTCTAATTTCTTTTCAAGCTCTTTACTCTTTTCTTGTGACAATTCACTCACTTCACTCCACATTTCCTCTCCTTTTTCCACTCTAGAGTTTTTTCATTGTTCTCTCCCTCACTTCTCTCTTTCTTTTGTCTTTCATCCTTGCTTTTTCTCTTTGCATTTTTCAAGGATGTTCTCAAACTCATTTGCTCTTTCAAGACTTCACTTGGTTCCAATGGTTCAAGTTTCACCAACTTGCCTTTCCACTTAAGAGAATAGTGATTTTTCCTTCCTTGATGCAAAACATCTCTATCATACAACCAAGGTCGCCCAAGGATGATATGACAAGCATGTAATGGAACAACCCCACAAATTACCTCATCCTTGTAATTCCCAATCATGAAAAGAATCCTCACTAATTGTTTCACTTTAAGTTCGCCACAAGCATTCAACCATTTCAACTTACAAGGTCTAGGATAATTGAAAGTTTCCAACTTTAACTCTTTCACTAAGGTAGCACTCACCAAATTGTCACAACTTGCTCCATCAACTACCAAAGTGCACATCCTATACAAAATCAAACATCTAGTGTAAAATATATTATGCCTTTGTGTATTTTTCACTTCTTCCTCCATAGAAGTAGACAAAGCCTTTCTCACCAACATATCTTCTTTCCTCCTATATTCTCCATTAGAAACTTGTTGGATGTCATCGAACTCCTTCAATGTGGTCTCATTATCATGTTGAAAAAGTGGGTTGTTAATCATTCAAGGCTCTTGAGGTGGTATGGGTGGTGGAGGAGGGAGATTGTCCCTCCTTGGTAGTGCTTGAGACATAGGTTGTGGAGCTAGAGTTAGTGGTGGTCTACGTTGTAGTGAAGGATGATAAGGTTGTAGTTGATGTACTTGTGGTGGTTGAAATGTGGTTGGGGGTTGTAGTTGGTGTTGGTATCGGGGTGGTGGATAAGTGCAAGGTGCATTGTAACAAGCATCAAAAGACACAATTTGGCTTGGCATATTATAAGCATCATAATCTCCCCTTGGACTTGGAGAGTGCCTTGTGAATTGATTTGTACTCCAAACTCCATGTCCAATATCTTACCTTGCCACCAATTTATCCTCAAAGTATTTAGGAATGACGGAATTCCCCCTTCCATTTATATCAACCACATACCTATTCCATTCTACATCAATAGGAAGATTATGATAAAGAAACCAAGGCTTTTCCAATTGTACATGGAAATACTTCATAGGGTATACATCACACGAAACCACTTATTTGAAGTCGCCTTTGGTTATAGTAACCATCACACCTCTATCAACCCACTCACCCTGAAATTTATAACGCGACTCTCTTGGAATACAACTCAATCCCAACCATTCAACAAAGGAAGAATCAATAAAGTTGGTTGATAGTGAGTACTTATAGCAACCAAACAACCCTCATAGTATTCTAGGTTTGCTACATAATGCCTCAAATATATTAACGTGGGAATTCTGCTGAATTTTTTTTTCCTTCGGGTGAGAGATTTTTATTTTCCTGAGTTAAAAAGGATGAAGTTTGTTTTTTAATTTCTTAGATATTTTCTATGTTTTTACTTTGTTGTCAAGTTTGAAATTTGTTCTTGATTTTATTTCCGGGGTTCTGAATAACTCTACTTAAGAATGTTAAAAGAGGAGGAATTTTGGTTTTACTCAAGAAATATTCTACTGAGTAGTACATTATTAGGTATGTCGTCACTTATAAAATTCCAGGGATGCAATCGCAATCAACGAATGCGACTTGTAGATCAATCTTATATGTGACATAGCATATGTGATTGAGTCGCAATCAAGAAACACAATGCATAAATCGCAATCAATGAACGAGACTTATAAATCTCATTTGATGATGCAGCTTATAAATTGCGATCATGGAATGCATCTTTTTAATCACAATCATGAAATGAGCTTATAATTTATATATCTAAAGTTCGAAAAATATACTAATATGGGAATTCTGCTTAAAATCTTCCCTTCGAGTGAGAGATATTCATTTCCTGGGTTATAAAGGATGAAGTCTACTTTTTTTAATTTCCTTAGATATTTTCTATGCTCTTACTTTGCTTTCAAGTTTGGCATTTCTTCTTGAATTTATTCCGGGATTCTGAATAACTCTACTCAAGAATGTTAAAAGAGGAGGAATCTTGATTTTACTCAAGAAAAGATGCTACTGAGTAGTACATCACCTGACTATTATCAGGTATGTCGTCACTTATAAAATTCCAGTGCAATTGCAATCAACGAATGCAACTTAAAACGCAATTTGCATATATGACATAAATTGCTGTCTGCATATGTGAGTGAGTCACAATAAGCAAACACAACTTATAATCGCAATCGATATTGAATGAGACTTATAAAATATTTAGTGAATGCGACTTATAAATCTCTAGCAGCTAATGAGACATATAAGTCGCAATAATTAAATGAGACTTATAAATTTATATCTTTAAAGATGGAAAAGTATATTAAAGTGGGATTATGCTGTATTTTTTTCCATCGTGTGAAAGATTTGTATTTTCCAGGATTAAAAAAGATGAAGTCTGTTTTTTTAATTACTTTTGATATTTTTTGTGCTCTTACTTTGCTGTCAAGTTTTGAATTTCTTCTTGATTTTATTTCCAGGAAACTCTACTCGAGAAATAAAAGAGGAAGAATTTTGGTTTTACTCAAGAAATATTCTATTGAAGATCTACTGAGTAGTACATCACCTGACTATTATTAGGTATGTCGTTACTTATAAAATTTCACATATGAAATCGCAATCGACGAATGTGACTTGTGAATCGCAATACGCATATGCGACATAAATTGCAGTCTACATGTGGACGGAGTCGCAATCAGCAAACACAACTTATAAACGCAACTTATAATTTGGTGTTTTTGCTCCTGCACACTTGGTCCGCATGTGCAAGTCCGCAGAAGCGGTCAGTGGGCCACATATGTGGTGTTGGTTGGAAACAAAGCTTCAGGTACAATAAAGTGGAAAGATTTAGCACAATGATCATAATGTTGGTGAATTGGGACAAGTGAGATGGTAATTCACTTTTTAGAAAGTTGGAGAACATGTTTAAATCCTGAAGAATGAAGAGATTACCCACTTTCTTAGGAATATCTGTGATTAATTGCTTAATTGTCTGGCCATCAGTTAGGTTCTATTTACTATCTATGCTATGCTTGGGAAAGCCTTGGTTATATTAGAGAAGAATTGAGGAGAGCGTGATCTTAACTCTTAGGGGGGACAGATTTGTGGTTAGGATAGGAATATACCTAATCACATTGCTTAATTAAATATCGTAATCTTAATGCGTTCTTAATAGATTTATTTCATAGGAATATAGGCGTTAATATATTTTGAATAGGCGAATAGTACTTCGGGAGAAGGCTATGAGAGAAATTATCGATTAATTAACAACCATTAGTGAATTGTATAAAAGGGAGAGTTAACTAGAACACAATATGAATGGTGAATCGATCACAACCCTGGAATATTTGTCTCTACTGAATACATAAAAAGCAATTTGCTACTTGATAATTTAGTTATTACTTAGAATCATGGTTTAGTATAATCACATTCTTGAACTTGATATTGGCTTGACTGAATAACAATCTTGGTAAATTTAGTGGGTAGTTGATACAAGTCTCTGTGGGTTCGACATTCAACTTATCATTTTATTACTTTTACGACCACGTATACTTGCATGTGCGTTTGGGAGCAACAATGTTTTGGCGCCGTTGCTGGGGACATGAACATTGACCACTTTCTAGATTTTGCTTTAATTGTTTCTTTCATCTAGTATAACATTACTTGATTGTTGCTCTAATCTCAGGAACTTTGATTGAATGCCTAGGGTCAGAAGCCAGATCAGACTCAACGACTTTGACCCCAAACCTGAGAGAACATTTCATAGGAGGTTGAAGAAAGCAAAGGATACAAATAATTTTCAGGCATTCGTTCAAATTCATGTTAACATGGCAGAGGAGCAACACATGGCTTCTCAGGAGGTGGCGATGCCCAGCATTTCTAATGTCACCTCCAACATCGTGAATCCCAGAATCACTAGGTACTTTGAGCTAAAACAAAGCATGATCCAGTTACTTCATACAAATGGGCAGTTTATGGGTCTTCCGCATGAGGATCCACAATAGCATATCCTGAACTTCTTGGAGATTAGTGATACTTATATCACTAACGGGGTCACTCCAGACTATGTGAGACTCACACTTTTTCCATTCTCGTTGTTGGGTGAAGAAAAGCGATAGCTGAAGGCAGAACCAACTAATTATATTACATCATGGAATGATTTGGCAACGAAATTTCTGGCAAGGTTCTTCCCTTCAGGTAAAACTTCAAAGATAAAAGTGAGATAGTTTCCTTCAAACAGAAAGCGGGAGAGTCTTTATACTCATCTTGGGAGAGGTCCAAGGGGCTACTCAGAGACTGGTCTCATCACAATCAGATGAATGAAGTGTTAGCTCACACTTTCATAGAAGGGCTCCACCCCCAAACAAAAATTGTGGTAGATGATGCAACTGGAGGTCAAGTGTTGGAGAAAAGCTTTGACGAGATATATGCATTATTGAACAAATTTTCCAAAAGCAATCCAGATTGGCAAGGAGAAATAGGTAAACGGTACAAAAATCTATAGGGGTTCTCGAGTTAGACGTCGTCTCGGCATTATCATCACAGATTTCTACACTGACCAACCAAGTCAATCAGATGACTATGGTTATTAACAAGCAACAAGCTCAACCAGTGCAACAGGTTCAGGTGTTTTGCGAAGTATGTGGAGAGGTTCACATGAGCGACTTATGTCCCGTTAATCCAGAGTCAGTCTGCTTTGTGGGTAATGCAAATAGGGGCCAGAAAAACCAATATGGGAACACTTACAATCCCAACTGGAGGAACCACCCAAACTTCTCTTGGGGTGGAACCCAAGGTACTCAAAATCAATACCGGCCTCAAGAATCTCAACAACAATATAGACCACCTCAGGTTGAACAACAAGCGAGTCCAACAAGTCACCTTAAGGAAATGATGAAAAAGATAAAGGCTGATCAGCAATCCCAAGCCGCAACAATGAGAAATTTGGAGCGCCAAGTGGGACAACTTGCCAGTGCCCAAAATACTAGACCAATTGGAGCTCTTCTAAGTGAAATTGAGGCTAATCCTAAGGAATCCATTAATGATGTGTCATTGAGGAATGGGAGACAATTAGAAGAAGTCTAGTCGAAAAAGAGAAAACATGTGACGATTAATGAGAGCCAGCCACGATAGAATCAGCACCATACAAATAAAAGGAATTAGAGAAGTCAGCTGAAGAGGCGGTGGCTGAGCCCCACCATTGGTTTCAAGGCCACCCCCTCCGTTCCCTCAAAGATTGCAGAAAGTGAAGGATAATGTCGTATATAAAAATTTCCTTGATATTTTGAAACAGGTGGTAAATTAACATTTCATTGGTAGAAATCTTGCAAAAAGTTCCCAAATATGCTAAATGCATCAAGGACATAGTGGCAAATAAAAGGAGGCTGACTGAATTCGAGACTGCGGCACTCACTGAGGAATGTAGCTCAAGAATTCAAAGCAAGCTACCTCGGAAAACCAGCCTCAGAATCTGTACAATTAAGTACAAAAGTGCAGCATGAGTACATAAACAAGTATGTACCCAGTGAGTATCCCGCCTAACCTCGAAGAGGTAGTGACGAGAGGTAGACATGATACTTACTAGGGTCAACAGTTCTAAATAAAATGATTTAATAGGAACTAGGCAGGCATAACAGCCGTAGAAATCACAAAGAGATAAATGATCAAGTATAATTGTATTTACCTTTGCATGTCAAATTACACTATCACATAATGTACAAAATTCCCTTATTAACATGAACCAGTTTGTACAATTACAACAAATTCCTAGTAAATCATACAACACATAATAAGCCGGAAACGTATGGCTAAAACGTCGTGAAAAATAAATGTGCACTGCCGAAGGTCGAACGGCTCGAACCATAGATATATCTATTACCCCGCTCGCGAATCGAACATGCGACGCGGTTGACATAATAGTAGGGATATTCCGCTCATGAATCATACATGTGACACGGTGCCGCATACATACATAAAATTATCAATTCTTAGGGAATTATCAGAGATTATTTTTTAGTTTAAGAACCTAAGCAATATATCATGGACCACAACTTCCTAATATTCTCATGCCAAATCAAGGATAATAAGAAATTCAAAAATATGTTTAGGAGTACATGTAAGGCACATATAAGCATGCTCGTGAGTCCTAGAACTACCCAACATAACATAGTAACTGCTACGCACGGACTCTCGTCACATCGTGCATGCGTAGCCCCGCAAATAAGGACATGCAATTATTTATAATCACCTATGGGGACAATTCCCCCTTACAAGGTTAGAAAGGAGACTCACCTCGCGTCGAACCTACTCCCTGGACCAAGAACGCGCCCGAAACTCCGAACTCTACACCCGAGGACTCGAAACTAGCCAAATGTTATACAAATTCATCAATTTATGCTCAAAAGTATGGAAATTCTCCTACTACTAAGTCAAATTCTCCATTCTTGAAGAAATTCTAAAATCCGACCCCGGGCCCGCATGCTCGGATTCCCAATAATTCTAGAAGGAAACACTCACCCATAGCCTAAGTATCATTAATATACGATTTCTACTTGATTTCATGGCTAATTCACAGGTAAATTCTCAAATTTTTGAAAGCCCTAGGTTACTACCCCATTCTTGATTTTTTAGTAATTTAGGTAGTTAATTAAGCTAGTAATCCATGCATGAAGCTAATATTAGAGTAGAATTTACTTACCTTCAATAAACAGGTCGTTTGCCCCTCTAAAATGGTGGAAATCGCCCCAAGGAAGAAGAAGAAGATTGGGGAAATGAATTAATTCCCGTGTATAAAAACACACTGTCTGAATAGTGTTTCCGCACCTGCGGCTCGAGGACCACACCTGCGGCCTCGCACCTGCGAGCAAAGGCTCGCACCTGCAGCTATTTCAGCTGGTTTTTGGCCTCGTGTGGTGTCTGGGAGGCACCTGGGCCCACTCGAGTTCCCGTCCAAATATACCAACAAGTCCCAAATCATAACACGAACTCGTTCGAGCCTTAGGAACACCCAAAACAACGCTAAAACTCAAAATCACACCTCAAACCCCTAGAACCAAACTTAGGAACTTTAAGTTTTCTAGACTTCGCTAATAACGCGCCGAACTGACTTATACAACTCGGAATGACACCAAATTTTGCACGAAAGTCATAAATGACATAATGGAACTATTCCGGGTCTCGTAATTCCATTCAGACCTCGATATCGCAAAAACACGTCCCAAACCATAATAGGAACTTAAGGAACTCTTATTTTAATATTGGGCGCCGAAACACTCCCGGGTCATCAGAAACCCATTCCGAACATACGCCTAGGTCCGGAATCATCATACAAAGCTACCGGAATCGTTGAAACTTGATTCCGAGGTCGTTTACTAAAAATGTTGACCGAAGTCAAACTTGGCCTTAAAGACCAACCTTAAGGAACCAAATGTTCCTATAGCACTCTAAACACCTCCGAATCCCGGACCACCAGTCCCCGCAAGTCATAAATCATAATAAGCTGCTATGGGAAGTTTTATATAGGGAAATGGGGTCTGATAACGCAAAACGACCGGTCAGGTCGTTACACAGTTGCTGTCAGAAATAGGAAAGATGATACCTGCATCGAGCAATTTGATTACTTCCTTCTTCACGACCTCTTTCATAATGGGATTCAACCTCCTTTGCTGCTCAACACTAGGGCGGTGTCCATCTTCTAAGAAGATTTTATGCATGCAAAATGATGTACCGATTCCTTTGATATCTGCAATTGTCCACCCAATAGCCTTTTTATGCTCGTGAAGTACTCTGAGCAATTTCTCTTCTTATGTGTTAATTAGGCTGCATGAGATAATCATGGGAAATGTCTCAGAGTTCCCCAAATAAGCATAGCATAGATGCGCTGGAAGGGGTTTAAGTTCTAGCCTTGGAGCTTCTTCAATAGATGTCTTAGGAGGGGTCAGAGTGATAGGCTTGCCCAGCTCCTCAAATTTTCCTAACCCATGGACATAACTGCAGGACATATCAAGTACTTGCTTAATTTCTCCCCTCGTTTCATCTTCACTGTCTTCTTCATCCCTAATCAAAGCTCGTTCAAGAGTATCAATAGGGCTCATTTAAGGCACCAATGATGTAGCACCACTTTCCACCACAGAAATCATGGATAGCTCTTCATAGTGGGCTGGTAATCTGAGTGCTTTATATACATTGAATACCTCCACTCGATCACCTACTCTCATCGTCATCTTTCCTTCACAAATATCAATAATAGCTCGGCCCGTGGTTAAGAATGTACACCCCAAAATAAATGGGACTTCCTGATCAGGCTCGTAGTCTAAGATAATGAAATCAACAGGGAATATGAAAAAGCCCACTTGAACTAACACATCTTCAATCACTCCTTCAGGATGAGCAAGGGAGCGATCAACCAACTGTAAGATTGCCATTGTTTGGTGTGGCTCACCCAACCCCAACTGTCTAAACATAGATAGCAACATCAAATTGATGCTCGCTCCAAGATCATATAAATCTCGCCCGACTGCATGCTTACCAATCGAGATTTGGATAGTGAAACTGCCGGATCTGGTTATCAGACCAGAGCTCGATTCTGATCTCAGTTGGACCTGACTTCACGGTGAGCTGCTTCTCCTGACGATCCTCGACAGCACCTTGGAGTTTTCTTTTGCATATTTCCCAACTATTCTTTTCAGACAGTGGGATTGTATATTATGTTTTGTATATTCTGTTAGTATGCCCGTAGGACTTGTGACACTAGTTCCTGGCACACATGCAGCTGTTATGGATTTCGGGTTGTACATATATTTGCTCACGCCTCTTCATGACTGTTTTGATTAAAACTGGCTACTTATCCTTGTCGAATCGTGTTTAAGCTTTAAAAACTAAGTACATTTTAAAGTTTTTAATCTAATAATAAAGAACCTTTAGTAAATTAAGAGTCGGCTTGCCTGACCCCACTGTTAGGCGCCATCACGACCTTGGTTAGGATTTTGGGCCGTGATAACATGGTATCAGAGCACTAGGTTCACGTAGGTCTCACAAGTCACGGGAAAACCTAGCAGAGTATTGCGGATCGGTATGGAGACGTCTGTACTTATCTTCGGGAGGCTATAGGGTGTTAGGAAAAACCTCTCCTTATTTTTATTCTATCATGCAGTCAATGGTTTACTAAATTTCATTCTTCTATTCTCTCACAGATGGTGAGGACGCGTGCATCTGATGTTCCAGACCCGGGAGGGGCCGCTACCCTTGTTGTTTGAGGCCGTGGCAGAGGTCGGGGTAGGGCACCAGCCCGAGGTAGGGGACGAGGGCGTACCCGAGCTATTTCGGTCGTACCATCACCAGAGGACCCCACTATAGAGGAGAAGTGTGAGGTGCCACCAGCAGGTCCTGCTCCAGTAGACTTTATGACGGCGCCAGGATTCCAGGAGATCATGGGCCGTATGGTGCGATTCATGGACACTATGTCCCAGGCTGGTTTATTTCCAGCGGATCCTGCCATATCTCAGGCAGGAGGGGGAGACCAGACCCCTACTGCCCAAGCTGCAGGCCAGACAACAGCACTTCATCATACCCCGGGTACACTGCTCGTGGGTGGAGCCCAGCCAGTAGCAGCAGCACCTGAGCTCAGACCAGATGCGGACGGTGATCCACAGAAGTTACTGGACAGGTGGACCAGATTGCACCCTCCTATCTTCGGGGGTGATAAGGGCGAGGATGTCTAGGACTTTATTGATAGGTGCAGGGACAGACTGCACAACATGAGGATACTGGAGTCCCATGGAGTGGACTTCACTACTTTCCAGCTTGAGGGCAGGGCTCGTAGATGGTGGCAGTCCTATATCCTGGGTAGACCAGTAGGTTCCCCTTCCATCACTTAGGAGCAGTTCACTCAGTTGTTCCTGGACATGTATATTCCACCCTCTGAGAGGGAAGAGCTGCGATATCAGTTTGAGCAGTTGGAGCAGGGGCAGATGTCACTGACAGATTACGAGGCCAGGTTTTCTGAGTTGTCCCGTCATGCCCTTATGATATTTCCTACTGATGCTGAGAGAGTGTAGAGATTTGTAGCAGGGCTACACTCAGGTATTGGGGCTAACATGGGCTAAGAGGTGGAGATGGGGACTCCCTATCAACTTGTGGTCGAGATAGCTCGCCGGATTGAGGGTTATCATTCGAGAGGCAGAGAAGAGGGTCATCAGGATAAGAGGGCTAGATATTCAGGAGATTTTAGAGGTGCTCCGGCTAGGGGTAGAGGTCAGTTCGGTAGAGGCCAGTCTAGTAGGCCTCCATATTCAGCTCCTCCGCCACCTCTCCGTGGTGCTACAGTGAGGCCCTATTTCAGCGCATGCCATAGAGTTCCTACCGCCCACCAGCCATTCAGGGTTCCTCAGGCGGGTATTCCGGTCATCAGGGGTCTTCTATTCCTTACTTCAGTGCCATGCTGGAGAGTTCTCACCGTACCTTAGCTGTCCATGGTCCTTCTTCAGGGCAGCAGGCCATGCCACCAGCTAGATGTTATGAGTGTGGGAATCCTGGCCATATGAGGAAGACTTGTCCTAGGCTTCGGGGCAAGGCCGTTCAGTAGAGCTATCAGCCTACATTGTCAGCACCGGCGGTTCGTCCACCCAGAGGTGGAGGGAAAACCGGTAGAGGCGTCCCAGAGGTGGAGGCCAGGCAGGGGGAGCTCTGCCGGCCCCTATTCATGCCAGCGGAGGTCAGCCAACTCCTGTTCATTCTGGCGGGGCTCAATCTTCCGGTGCTCCAGCTAGATTCTATGCTATCCCGGCCAGATCAGATGCAGTGGCCTCATACGCCGTGATCATAGGTATTATTACAGTATGTGGTAGAGAGGCATCGATGTTATTTGATCCAGGATCCACTTATTCGGTCTTATTTTCTCATTTTCTGGATGTCCCTCGTGAGTCCTTGGGTTCTCCTATTTATGTGTCCACTCCCGTGGACGATTCTGTGGTTATATACCGGATTTGTCGGTCCTGTGTGATTTCGTTCTGTGGATTCGAGACTCGAGCGGATCTCTTATTGCTCGACATGGTTGATTTCGGGATTATTTTGGGCATGGCTTGGCTATCTCCTTATCATGTCGTGCTAGATTGCCATGCCAAGACAATTACTTTAGCCATGCCCGAGTCGCCTAGGCTGGAGTGGATAGGTTCTTCAGTTAGTACAACCAGCCTGGTTATTTCATTCTTGATGTGAGCATGTGATTTTTTACTCGCCATATCGTCCTATAAAAATCTCAATAAATCAATTGATTTTATGAATTTTTATTGAATTTTTGTAAATTAATTGTGAACTGTTAGTCATAATTCATTCTTTTTATTGCATCAAGAAATTATGAATTTATTATTTGTAATTAATTGATTAAATAACAAGCGGATAATGATTATTTGATGTAATATGGTTTTGACAACTAATTACTAAAGTTAATCATTTTTACCCAATAAATCACTGATTTTAATTAAAAGTATAAAATTAATGGTCTTACTCCTAATAAATCTATGATTAAATGAAATAAATTTTAGAACTATTTATTACTTTTTTAAGTAGGTTTGGTTCTAATTAAATTGAGATTAATTAATTATAGGGTTAATTAGGGTGTTAATTAATTATAGGATGATAATTAGATTTAATTTGTTATAAGAGTGTTAATTAGGACCTGGGCAACTGATTTTGCCCAGGCCCAAAATAATTAGCCCCTGCAAGCACCCAAACGACCCAGCCCAATACACCTCCTACCCGGCCTGGCCCCCCCATTACACCAAACGACCCCGTTTAAGTCACAACAGGCCCCAGCCGTTGATTTCCTAAGATCTAACGGTTGGGAACCCCCTAAAGCCCAAGTATAAAGCTGTCCAAACCCTACCCCCACACCTCATTCTAACCCTAAGTATTACACCCCCTATCCGTCTCTCTCATCTGTCTCTCTAACCCTTCGCAAACCCTAGCCGCCTCACCAGGTTCCGCCGCTTTTCGGCCACCGGACCTCTACCAATCGATCCCAAACTCCCACCTTATAACCTTCTCCTCCCCCTTAATCCCATCCCACAACCAATTTACCCAAAAAACCGCGCAGTTTCGACCAATCTCAGATATGAAAATCCAAAAGGGGTTGACTTCCTCTACGAGTTGGTTCCAAGACCTCCAGTGGTTCACACCGGCATGAGTCGATAGCTCTTGTTGAGTGCTATCGATTCATGTGGGTTTGGACCATTTCCACGCTCGTCCGAGACCGGCCAAGTTCTGGCAAGTCGTTGTAGTTCGTCCAAACCCCTCAAACGGGTATCCCCTACTTCCTTTATATGTGTTTCTTGATTGATAGCATGAATATGCTGGAGTTTATTCACTGTTTTCCTTTATTACATCACTATTTCTGATTTTTGTTTTCTTTTACTTGTTCATGTTTTCTTTTTTAGTTTAAAGTCCCAAATGCATTTAGTTTAGGTTTTATCGCTATTTTGTATGATTTAACTGTTCAAGTTTAGTAATTTGTATAACCAAGATTAGCATTAGGTTTTTTGTTTAGTTTCCTTTCTCTGCTAATTTCCAGACATCTTTATGTTGGTGAATTCTGTCAATAAACGAGCATGAACAACTGATTGATTAAATCCCTGAATTCATATGTTGAAATGCTTGTAAGTAAAAAAAGCCTCTATTAGTTGTTTGCTCGTGTTTTGTTTGAGGTCGTTATTTGATTTAGCCTTGATTTTGCTGCCTATGTTATTAGTCTCAATTAGATGTTAACTTCCAAGTAATCATAGGTTAAATTTAAACTCTTAGGTTAGATTAGCATATTCAATAACTTAAACAAACTAATTCCCCCTAGGCTCAAGTGAAACTTAAACAGACTTTAATACAAGGAAACTGACTAAGTCTAACAACTTAGTTAATTCTCATTAATCAACCAAAATCCTAAACGATTTGAAGTCAGTTAGTAGTTAAGAACCTAATCATCCATCTAATCCTAGGTAAGATTAATTAGGTTTGATTAACTAAATGACTAATTAAGGGTAACTAACCCAGGTTAACAGTTAACACCAATCAGCTTAACCCTAGCCAACCTAAGGGTAATTCTAGGAACCTAGAGGGGTATTTTAGGATTTTTAGCCAAGGAATCTTGGGTATAACAACCCAAGAACATTCTAGAACTAGGAAATCAGATCTTTTGGGGGTGGAATAGTAATTGTAAAGGCTGGAATTTTCTAGAATGAGGGCAGCTGTCCCAAGGGATAAGGGTAACAGCTGCCATTGTACTATCCTCAGCCTATGGATAAGGAATATGCTGGGGCATATCCTATCCAAAATCCCTCTATATATGGACACACCTTTCACCATTATGGGGAGAGCTTTATTTTGAACCTCTCTTGCCTGCTGAAAGTCTGGATACAAAAATTTTCACTCACTTTTCCACTACTGAAAGGACACTTCCTGATTACTGAAAATTTGCAAAGTATACTACCAAGTTCCTTATAGAGTTTTCTTGCAAAAAAGTTCTGCTGGGGGACTTCTATTTTTCTTACTCTTAGGAACAGAAGAAAAGGATACTGCCATATAAGTATAAAACAGACCAAAATCTGGTTCTTAGGTTGGGTTTTTCTTGGTTTTGGCTTTCTGGAAAATCGATTTCAACACTGATTTCTGGGTATTCAAGTAGTCCTTTTGGGTTTCTTCCTGCTGTGGTTGCGAGCTGTTGTTGCTGACTTTATCGATTGCTAGTTCCTAGACCTTTATTTGGTCTAGATCTTCTCTTTGCTGTATTTTCACCTTGGAGGTATGTAATACCTTGATTCATTTAATGAAATTTTGGATAAATCTTGCATTTGAAGCTTATGTATCATTTTTTTTGCTTGGAATTTGTTGCTAGAACCATGAATCTAAGGTTGTTCCATATCTGTTAATAGTTGAATGCAATGACCTTAAATATGTTTCTATGAACATGCTTGATTTATAGTTATACTCATTTGTGGAATTAGTAAGTTACTTTTTTACAGAAAAATGTTAAAAAATCCTAATTTTTAAACTCATAATGATGTTAGCATTACAGGAACTGAATCTGACCCATCCATGGACAGATTCAGTCTAAGGTAAATGCATAAAACATGTTTGTCTCTCTATCTTGTGAATATGTGATTACTTGTTAAAATCTGGTTGTTCATCTATGTGTGATTACAACAGTAGAATTATCTCTTAAAATCTTCTGTGATTAATTCTATATCCATGAAGTCATAATAGAGTCATTAGATAGCATTAAAGGGTAGTGAATCTGACCCCTTAATGGTCAATTCACCCCATAAGATGCTTATATATATTGGTCTGGATGACTCAGGTCTTATATAATAGGATGTCACTATGGGAAAAANAAATAAACGGTGTCCCGCAACATCGCCAAAAATCTGGGTGGCGAATCTGAAAACTAAAATAAATTCCAAATCCGAATAATGTCACTTTAATTGGAAAAAGTCACTTATTACCCTTCATTAATCCAGGGGTGAAAAAGGAGGTGCGACAGCTCTGGTGACTCTGCTGGGGATCGAACCCAGAATCTCTGGTTCAGGGTTCAAGAATTCGAGCTTAGAATAGCTGTTATATTTGGCTTTCATAATTACCTTATTTTTACATGTTTAAACCTAATGTGCTAAATGTCGTTTTTTACCGCTTTGATATTATATGAATTGGATATAAACTTTGCCGAAACCCCTCTTTTCTCTGAGTCTTCTAAATCATCTGGGAAATGTGCACTTCGTGGGACTTCTTTTCTGTTAGAGTCATATCTAAATTTTAGAACGAGGNATAAAATTACCATAACCTACACTCGGGAGTGGCGATTCATGCCCACGACCCTCAACTCTAAACAACTAATAAAAACGCACATAGAAACCGTGGGTGCATTTCATGTGAAGTTGTTGCCGTGTGCTAAAAAATAACAAGTGCACGCCATCGTGACTTGTCTAAGATAAATCCATAAACGTCCTAATTGATCTTAAAACTAAAATACTCCTTCAAATATAAAACATAAAGAATACTCAAACATCTCCTCAAATAGGCATTATAAAACCGTCAAGACCATAGTCGTGACTATGTAATCTACACTCGGGTGCGACAACTCATGCCCCC
>ML383961.1:60643-107551 GCA_005239525.1 Nicotiana knightiana
TTGATCATTAAGCAGGCTCAGGGAGAGTGGGAAACTCGGGATGTTAAACTCCTTCCCTACAGACAACATGTGGAGAATCTTAGTAAGCGATTCAAAGCCGTCGAGTTCAGATATATTCCTCGGTGCCACAATGAGTTAGCTGATGCACTGGCTACCCTAGCTGCAATGCTGCCCTATCCGGGTAATGTTCGCATAGATCCATTGGAGATCCAAATCAAAGAAAGACATGGTTATTGCAACACGGTCGAAGTAGAACCCGATGTCCAACCATGGTATCATGATATTAAAAGATTTTTGAAGACAAGAGAATATCCCGAGCAGGCCAACGGAGACCAAAAGAGAACCATCCGAAGGCTCGCCAGCAGTTTCTTCCTAAGTGGGGAAGTACTGTACAAAAGGACACCCGATCTAAATCTGTTAAGATGTGTAGACGCCAAAGAAGCCGAAAAGATCGTGGGTGAGGTCCATTTAGGAGTATGCGGTCCCCACATGAATGGGTACGTCCTCGCAAAGAAAATCTTGCGGGCTGGATATTATTGGATGACCATGGAGAAAGATTGTTTTGGTTTCGTCCGGAAGTGCCATAAGTGTCAAATATATGGAGACCTAATCCATGCACCACCATCAGAACTGCATCCTATGTCGGCACCCTGGCCATTTGTCGCCTGGGGAATGGATGTCATTGGGCCAATCGAGCCAAAAGCCTCAAACGGGCACAAATTCATTTTGGTTGCTATCGACTATTTCACAAAACGGGTTGAGGCCGTCACATTCAAAGCTTTCACTAAGAAAGTGGTGGTGGATTTCGTGCATGCTAATATCATCTGTCATTTTGGTATCCCAAAAACTATCATTATCGACAGTGCCGCGAATCTAAACAGTAACTTGATGAGGGAGGTATGTCAACAGTTCCAGATAACACACCGCAACTCAACCCGTTACCGGCCCAAAGCCAATGGCGCCGTTGAAGCAGCAAACAAAAATATCAAGAAAATTATCAGGAAAATGATTCAAACATCCAGGATATGGCATGAAAAGATGCCTTTTACATTGTTGGGATATCGCACGACCGTGCGCACATC
Source organism: Nicotiana knightiana (assembly GCA_005239525.1). NCBI lineage: Eukaryota > Viridiplantae > Streptophyta > Magnoliopsida > Solanales > Solanaceae > Nicotiana > Nicotiana knightiana. The sequence continues at coordinate 61,726 of ML383961.1, forward strand.
GGTTGGAGCCACCCCTTACCTATTGGTTTATGGCACTGAAGCTATAATACCCGCAGAAGTCGAAATTCCTTCCCTTCGAATTATTTTCGAAGAAGAAATTGAGGACAATGAGTGGGTTAAGACCCGACTGGAGCAATTAACTCTGATTGATGAGAAAAAAATGGCCGCAGTGTGCCACGGACAATTATACCAGCAAAGAATGGCCCGCGCTTACTACAAGAAAGTGCGACCTAGGAACTTCGAAGTAGGGAAACTCGTTTTAAGACGTATCCTCCCGCACCATGAAGAAGCAAAAGGAAAATTCGCCCCAAACTGGAAAGGTCCATACATCATAAGGAAATTGCTACCAAAAGGAGCGTTATACCTGGGGGACATAGAAGGAAATAACCCCAAAACGGCTGTCAATGCAGATGTCGTCAAAAGGTACTATGTTTGATCCTCTATATATTTTCAAATGTTCTCTGGTTGGGATGACGAAGGCTTTCATTCTTGCTACCCAAACAACATTAACCCTTTGAGCCGGTTACTCTTCTTTGATTACTTTCTTTGGAACCCGAAAGTGTTATTGGAAAACAAAAAAGAGATGTTGAAAAAAAAGAAACAAAAAAATGATGAAATGAAAAAAAATCAAATCAAAGAAAAAAAAACAAAAACAAAAGTTTCCTGAACTACGTTCGACTTGATTCCGAAAGGATATGTAGGCAGCCTCTCCCTGGGGTTCAGTCACACCAAAATAAAAATCCACATTTCCCCAAGAGTTTAAGTTGGGGCAAGTGTTAAGATTCGGCAAGTGTCGCCTGAAAGGTTCCAAAGTTGTAATCCAACACAAATTCTTTTCACCAAAAACCCTGTTCAAGTCCTACCGATCAATCAGCAAAGATGTCCAAAATTGGAGGATACAGTTGTTTGGATATAAATACAAGAAAATGACAGAAATCAAAATGAGAGAGTCTTATCGGTGAAAACGCACACGGGCACCGTGAGGCGACGGTAAGCAGAGAAATTAAAAATGAGAGAGTCTTGTTAGTGAAAACTCGCAAAGAGCACTACAAAGCGATGGTGAGAAGAGAAATGAGAGAGGTTAGTTGGTGAAAACCCGCAAAGGGCGCCACTGATCGAAAAGGATAATGGGTCACTGACATGGACACAGTCCGGGGTAAGGTTTCTCAATCTCGAGGTAATAGTTGTGATAAATTTCTGAGAGTCGGACGGTTTACACGGATCAGGCATCCAGTCCAAAGGGCATGTCATGTTCACTAAAGTCCGCATGCACTCCAGATAAGTCCTTCTTTCCTTTCCCCGAAAGGGACGCCTTTTGTTTAAATTCGTTGTCCATTCTATCATTTATTTTTCTTTTGAATCCCTTTCGGTCTAACTCGGTCCCGAAACTAAGGCAAAGAAAAGATGGAAAGACTGATTTATAGGACTCTCGTTTGACGCGGGTCAATATACAAAAGGCACCCAGCCTCGTCAGGGGCATCGAGTCGATCCCGACTGGCCACAATGGCCGATGATTCAAACTCAAAACCTTGAAAGGAGAAAATCAAATTGAAGTGCCTATAAAGGCGAATGAAGTTGTAAGGTTGAGCCCCACGTGGCTAACCATCTTCGCTAGGTTTGAAAAGCCGAAGTATTCCAAATGACTTAAAGTTACAATTAGAAGAAAAGTCAGAAGTGAAAAGCCATTAAAGGCGAAATAAAGTTGGAGAGGTTAAGTCCCACACGACTAATCGTCGCAGCAGAATTTGAGGAGCCAAAACTCCCCCCGATACTCTGGAAATCCAAAATAAAAAGCAAGTGAAAAGCCTACAAAGGCAAAACAAAGTCAGGATACTGGATCCCACGTGACCAATTGCCATCCAGAAAGACAAGGTCCCCGGGATTAGAGATGAAACCCAATCCCCAGCAAACAAGCAAGTGTTTGAGGTCTTCATCAAAAGAACTAAGGTCAAGTAGTTGAAAATCAAGGCCGCAAAACCAACTACCGTTTCAAACTAACGAATTGTTCTTTGTTCGAAGGAAACAGGTGCAACTCGAAAGCAACCATGCAACAAGCAGGTGCAACCAAAAGAAATTGCGCAAGGGCTAGAAGGAGCTCTGCAGAATTGACTCCAAAGAAAGGGAAGTTTTCTCAAAGAAATCTTTTGCCGCATGCATAAAAAGTAAAAAAATAATAATAAAAGAAGAAGAAGAGATGAATTATTGAAGTTGAAAATAACTCAAAGTGGTAGGGGGCCTCCGATCCCCAATTACACTTTTTCCCGACGCAGGGTATACACTCCCATAGTCAATGCCAATCAAGGGTATACACTTCCTGATTGATGTTTTCTTTTCCAATCAAGGGTATACACTCCCTAGTTGATGTTGTCTTTTCCAATAAAGGGTATACACTCCCTGGTTGATGTTTTCTTTTCTAATCAAGGGTATACACTCCCAGGTTGATGTTTTCTTTTTCCGAAGCAGGGTATACACTCCCGTAGTCGATGCCAATCAAGGGTATACACTCCCTGGTTGATGTTTTCTTTTCCAATCAAGGGTATACACTCCCTGGTTGATGTTTTCTTTTCCAATCNCCGACGCAGGGTATACACTCCTGGTTGATTTTCTTTTCCGGACGCAGGGTATACACTCCCTGGTTGGTGTTTTCTTTTCCAATTAAGGGAATACACTCCCTGGTTGATGTTTTCTTTTCCAATCAAGGGTATACACTCCCTGGTTGATGTTTTCTTTTCCAATCAAGGGTATACACTCCCTGGTTGATGTTTTCTTTTCCAATCAAGTGTATACACTCCCTGGTTGATGCTTTCTTTTCCAATCAAGGGTATACACTCCCTGGTTGATGATTCCTTTTCCAATCAATGGTATACACTCCCTAGTTAATGCTTCCTTTTCCAATCAAGGGCATACACTCCCTGGTTGATGCTTTCTTTTCCAATCAAGGGTATACACTCCCTGGTTGATGTTTTCTTTTCCAATCAAGGGTATACACTCGCTAGTTGATGCTTTCTTTTCCAATCAAGGTTATACACTCTCTGTTTGATTTCTTTTCCAACATGGGGTACACAATCCCTAGTTGATTTCAGTTTGCAATATAGGGCTCCCAGCCCCTAGTTGATCCAGCTTTGAGACATAGGGTATCCACCCCCTAGTCTGCAATAACTCTGAGTGCACCAGTCCCGGTTTTTCATTCCTTTCAATAATGAAGTAGCATAGAGTTTGTTACAATAACTCACGAAATTTTCCTAGTGAAAACTGGGGCAGAAAAATTTTGTTCGTTTGTTTGATTTTTGTGCAGATTACGTTTCTAGGACATTGGAACTCGAGACGACCAAAAAGAGGAAGTTTCGATCCAAAAAATAACAAAAAAAAGAGAAGATTGAATCCAAAAGTGCACAAACGGGGAAGATGTGGACTATTCAGGACGAGATTGAAGTCATCCGTCCAGTATATCCTGCTTTGATCCGAGGAACGATAAGACAAAACCAGCATCTGCGATTAACAAACACCAGGATCCAGGTCAGAGTCAACAAAAGATCAAGACTCAAGACCAAGTCCTAGATAGGAATCTTGTAATTTAGCAGTTGATAGGTTTTAGTTAGTCCTTCGTTTTGTACTTGGGTGTAATAAGGAGATCAACAGCAATCGCAGTGAAACCACAATTACTCGGTAGTTCCAGCTACCAAAACCTCCAGAACTACACTAACCTGATTCCTTTATAACCAAGGATATGTAGGCAACCTTTGAAGCAAGGTTCGGTCAAGCTTTTCCAAAAATGCTTCACAATGGAACATATGAATAAGTAAAAGTCGTTTATTGCTGCTCACTTTGTCTTTGCCCGAAAACTCTTCGTGTTTCCGAGCAAAGAGGGGCAGTTGTGAGCATGTGATTTTTACTCGCCATATCGTCCTATAAAAATCTCAATAAATCAATTGATTTTACGAATTTTTGTTGAATTTTATTAAATTAATTGTGAACTGTTAGTCATAATTCATTCTTTTTATTGCATCAAGAAATTATAAATTTATTATTTGTAATTAATTGATTAAATAACAAGCGGATAATGATTATTTGATGTAATATGGTTTTGATAACTAATTACTAAAGTTAATCATTTTTACCTAATAAATCACTGATTTTAATTAAGAGTATAAAATTAATGGTTTTACTCCTAACCAATCTATGATTAAATGAAATAAATTTTAGAACTATTTATTACTTTTTTAAGTAGGTTTGGTTCTAATTAAATTGAGATTAATTAATTATAGGGTTAATTAGGGTGTTAATTAATTATAGGATGATAATTAGATTTAATTTGTTATAAGAGTGTTAATTAATTACACCAAACGACCCCGTTTAAGTCACAGCAGACCCCAGCCATTGATCTCCTAAGATCTAACAGCTGGGAACCCCCCAAAGCCCAAGTATAAAGCTGTCCAAACCCTACCCCCACACCCCACTCGAACCCTAAGTATTACACCCCCTATCCGTCTCTCTCATCTATCTCTCTAACCCTTCGCAAACCCTATTTGCCTTACCAGGTTCCACCGCTTTCCGGCCACTGGACCTCCACCAATCGACCCCAAACTCTCACCCTATAACCTTCTCTTCCCCCTTAATCCCATCCCACAACCAGTTTCCCCAAAAAATCACCCAGTTTTGACCAATCTCAGATCTGAAAATCCAAAAAGGGTTGACTTCCTCTACGAGTTGGTTCCAAGACCTCCAGTGGTTCACACTGACATGAGTTGATAGCTCTTGTTGAGTGCTGTCTATTCATATGGGTTTGGACCATTTCCACGCTCGTCCGAGACCGGCCAAGTTCCGACAAGTCGCCGTAGTTCGTCCAAACCCCTCAAACGGGTATCCCCCACTTCCTTTCTATGTGTTCCTTGATTGATAGCATGAATATGCCGTAGTTTACTCACTGTTTTCCTTTATTACATCAATATTTCTGATTTTTTTTTTCTTTTACCTGTTCATGTTTTCTTTTTTAGTTTAAAATCCCAAATGCATTTAGCTTAGGTTTTTATCACTATTTTGTATGATTTAACTGTTCAAATTTAGTAATTTGTATAACCAAGATTAGCATTAGGTTTTTTGTTTAGTTTCCTTTCTCTGCTAATTTCCAGACATCTTTATGTTGGTGAATTCTGTCAATAAACGAGCATGAACAACTGATTGATTAAATCCCTGAATTCATATGTTGAAATGCTTGTAAGTAAAACAACCTCTATTAGTTGTTTGCTTGTGTTTTGTTTGAGGTCGTCGTTTGATTTAGCCTTGATTTTGCTGCCTATGTTATTATTCTCAATTAGATGTTAACTTCCAATTAATCATAGGTTAAATTTCAACTCTTAGGTTAGATTGGTATATTCAAGTAAATTAAACAAACTAATTCCCCCTAGGCTCAAGTGAAACTTAAACAGACTTTAATACAAGGAAACTGACTAAGTCTAACAACTTAGTTAATTCTCATTAATCAACCAAAATCCTAAATGATTTGAAGTCAGTTAGTAGTTAAGAACCTAATCAACCATCTAATCCTAGGAAAGATTAATTAGGTTTGATTAATTAAATGACTAATTAAGGGGAACTAACCCAGGTTAACAGTTAACCCCAATCAGCTTAACCCTAGCCAATCTAAGGGTAATTCTAGGAACCTAGAGGGGTATTTTAGGATTTTTAGCCAAGGAATCTTGGGTATAACAACCCAAGAACATTCTAGAACTAGGAAATCAGATTTTTTGGGGGTAGAATAGTAATTGTAAAGGCTGGAATTTTCTAGAATGAGGGCAGCTGTCCCAAGGGATAAGGGTAACAGCTGCCATTGTACTATCCTCAGCCCATTGGATAAGGAATATGCTGGGCATATCCTATCCAAAATCCCTCTATATATGGACACACCTTTCACCATTATGGGGTGAGCTTTTTTTTTAACCTCTCTTGCCTGCTGAAAGTCTGGATACAGAAATTTTCACTCACTTTTCCACCACTGAAAGGACACTTCCTGATTACTGAAAATTTGCAAAGTATACAACCGAGTTCCTTATAGAGTTTTCTTGCAAAAAATTTCTGCTGGGGGGCTTCTATTTTCCTTACTCTTATGAATAGAAGAAAAGGATACTGCCATATAAGTATAAAACAGACCAAAATCTGGTTCTTAGGTTGGGTTTTTCTTTGTTTTGGCTTTCTGGAAAATCGATTTCAACACTGATTTCTGGGTATTCAAGTAGTCCCTTTGGGTTTCTTCCTGCTGTTGTTGCTGACTTTCTCGATTGCTAGTTCCTAGAACTTTATTTGGTCTAGATCTTCTCTTTGCTGTATTTTCACCTTGGAGGTATGTAATACCTTGATTCATTTAATGAAATTTTGGATAAATCTTGCATTTGAAGCTTATGTATCATTTTTTTTGCTTGGAATTTGTTGCTAGAACCATGAATCTAAGGTTGTTCCATATCTGTTAATAGTTGAATGCAATGACCTTAAATATGTTTCTATGAACATGCTTGATTTATAGTTATACTCATTTGTGGAATTAGTAAGTTACTTTTTTACAGAAAAATGTTTTAAAAAAATCCTAATTTTTAAACTCATAATGATGTTAGCATTACAGGAACTGAATCTGGCCCATCCATGGACAGATTTAGTCTAAGGTAAATGCATAAAACATGTTTGTCTCTCTTTCTTGTGAATATGTGATTACTTGTTAAAATCTGGTTGTTCATCTATGTGTGATTACAACAGTAGAATTATCTCTTAAAGCCTTCTGTGATTAATTCTATATCCATGAAGTCATAATAGAGTCATTAGATAGCATTAAAGGGTAGTGAATCTGACCCCTTAATGGTCAATTCACCCCATAAGATGCTTATATATATTGGTCTGGATGACTCAGGTCTTATATAATAGGATGTCACTATGGGAAAAACATTTAAAGGGTCGAATCTGATCTCTGTAATGATCAGATTCAGTCTTTTGCAGTGCACATGAGTTCTGTACGGTCCAGTTGGGACTAAAATCCGTGAGAATACAAATCCTAAAGCGTGAAAGTTGATGGCTTGCACAGGAGCATCAGCTAATCTTGTTCCTTTTTATCTTCTTCTTATTATTAGAACCTTGTATATTTAATTTAAGAACAATGTAATAGCGTATTTACGGTTTTTGTTGTATATACTTTTAGCTGTAATAAGGACTGGACTCTATTAAAGCTTGTGAATCAGTTGTACTTCCTGTAATGTTTATCATGACATTTATGGAAACTAGCATTTCAGGCCCATTAATTGTGTTAAATAATTTTCTGTTGAATGGTGTGAGGAGTATCAACTCTTTCCTAAAAAATATCGGATAATTTGATTCAAGAGGCTTCGTTTGCTCATTCTGTTATAAAAGTTGCTCCTTCACGAAAACAAAGATAAAAGGTTTATATTGTATCCGTAAGTAGTGCATAAGTATTCATGTATGGTATAAAGGTCGAACGGCAAAGGAATATGATACCTGTAACATTGTATTTGCTATTCAAATCTGCCTCTTTTTTTTTTTTACTACAAGGTCTATATTGTATCCGTAAGAAGCACATAAGTATTCATGTATGGTATAAAGGTCGAATATCAAAGGAATCTGATACCTGTAACATTGTATTTGCAATTCAAATCTGCCTCTTTTTTTTACTATGCAAATGTTAAACGTGTTAGCATATCTGCTCCCGGTAGTTCAGACTGTTCAAATTCAAATCATGTCAAAACTAGCCACAATTAGGATTGGCCAAAAGAGTTGAAACAAATTGGGCTAAAATATGGCCATAGCCCAAAAATCTTGTCCTTTAGGTTAGTAGGTTTAATTTTAGACAATCTTCACATACCTTCTAGATAGAATCATGCCCTTTAGATTGAAATTTTATAAAGAGTCGAATATTATGCTAAGATTACCATAACCTACACTCAGGAGTGGCAACCCATGCCCACGACCCTCAACTCTAAACAACTAATAAAAACGCACATAGAAACCGCGGGTGCATTTCATGTGACGTTGTTTCCGTGTGATAAAAAATAACAAGTGCACGCCATCGTGACTTGTCTAAGATAAATCCATAAACGTCCTAATTGATCTTAAAACTAAAATGCTCCTTCAAATAGAAAACATAAAGAATACTCAAAAATCACCTCAAATAGGCATTATAAAATCGTCACGACCATGGTCTTTACTACGTAATCTACACTCGGGTGCGACAAATCATGTCACTGTCTTCAACTTCAAATTATAATAAAAATAACATGTTGTAATTGCAGGTGCATTTCATGTGGCGTAGTTATAATGTGTCCAAAAAATAAGCAAGTGCACGCCATCGTGACTTGTTTCAAGATAAATCCATAAATACTAAAAAAAGTTAAAAATTAAACGGTTAAATGTACAATAGGCTAAAATATGTAAATAATCAGATAATTTAGGCCAAATATTAATAGTTAAGAGACCATACTAGAACCACGGAACTCGGGAATGCCTAAAACCTTCTCCAGGGTTAACAGAATTCCTTACTCGAATTTCTGGTCGCAGACAACTTAAAACAGAGTCTAAATTTCCTCGGTTTGGGATTTAAATAAACGGTGTCCCGGAACATCGTCAAAAATCCGGGTGGCGACTCAGAAAACTAAAATAAATTCCAAATCCGAATAATGTCACTTTAATTGGAAAAACTCACTTATTACCCTTCATTAATCCAGAGGTGAAAAAGGACGTGCAACACTTGAAGGATCGACATATAGTCGAGAAGGGTTGTCTGGCCTATTTTGGTTATGTGCGGGACACCACCGCCGAGTCTCCGACGATTGATTTAGTGCCAATGGTTCGAGAGTTTGCTGATGTATTTCCTTCGGATATTTCGGGCATGCCTCCGGATCGTGATATTGATTTCTGCATTGATTTAGCTTCATGCACCCAGCATATATCTATTCCTCCGTACCTTATGGCTCTGAAAGAGTTGAAGGAGTTAAATGAGCAGCTTGAGGAGTTGTTAGCTAAGGGGTTCATCAGGCCGAGTGTATCGCCGTGGGGTGCTCCAGTTCTATTCGTGAAGAAAAAGGATGGGTCCATGCGGATGTGTATTAATTACCGTCAGTTGAACAAAGTTACCATTAAGAACAAACATCCTTTGCCGCGCATCGATGATTTGTTTGACCAGTTGCAGGGTGCTCGTGTGTTTTCTAATATTGATTTGAGATCGGGGTATCATCAGTTGAGGATTAGGGCTTCAGATGTTCGACTGCTTTTCGTACGAGATATGGCCATTATGAGTTCCTGGTGATGTCCTTTGGCTTGACTAATTCCCCAGCAGCATTCATGGACTTGATGAATAGGGTGTTCAGGTTGTATATTGACTCCTTTGTCATTGTCTTCATTGATGACATTTTTATTTACTCACGTAGTCTGGGGGAACACGAGCAACATTTCAGAGTTGTGCTCCAGACTTTGCGAGAAAAAGCTATATCCTAAGTTCCCCAAGTGTGAGTTTTGGTTGGATTCCGTGGATTTCTTGGGGCATGTGGTATTCGGAGAGGGTATCAAGTTTGATCCTTAGAAGATCGAGGCAATTCAGAGTTGGTCGCGTCCTACTTCAGCTACAGAGATCAGAAGCTTTTTGGGCCTAGCGGGCTATTATCGCCGATTTGTGGATGGGTTCTCTTCTATTGCAGCTCTATTGACTAGATTGACTCAGAAGAATGCCCCGTTCCGATGGTCTAACGAGTGTGAGGAGAGCTTTCAGAAGCTCAAGACAACATTAACCTCAGCACCAGTTCTAGTATTGCCTTCCGGTTCTGGGATGTATACAGTATATTGCGACACTTCGCGCGTTGGCTTGGGGTGTGTATTAATGCAGAAGGGGAGAGTTATTTTCTTATGCCTCGCGCCATCTGAAGGTTCATGAGAAGAATTACCCTATGCACGATTTTGAGTTGGCGGTGATTGTTCATGCTCTTAAGATTTGGAGGCACTACTTGTATGGAGTGTCCTGTGAGTTTTATACTGACCACCGTAGCTTGCAGCACTTGTTCAAGAAAAAAGATCTTAATTTGAGGTAGCGCAGGTGGCTTGAGTTGTTGAAGGATTATGATATCACCATCCTTTATCACCCGGGCAAGGTAAATGTGGTAGCAGATGCTTGAGTAGGAAGGCAGAGAGTATGGGTAGCTTGTCTTATATTGCAGCCGAGGAGAGACCTCTAGCCTTGGACATTCAGTCCTTGGCTAATCGCCTGGTGAGATTAGACCTTTCAGAGCCTCGTCGAGTTCTTGCACATATGGTTGCTCAGTCTTTGTTATTGGGGGAGATTAGGCTCGGGAGTATGATGATCCGTGTTTGGCTGAGCTACGAGAGACAGTGGTTCAGGGCAAGGCCAAGGAGGTTATTTTTGGCGAGGATGGTGTTCTGGGACTTCAGGGCCACTTATGTGTTCCAAAAGTTGATGGCCTGAGGGAGAGGATTCTAGAGGAGGCACACAGTTTGGTATTCTGTTCATCCTGGTGCTACAAAGATGTATCGTGATTTGAAGCAGCATTACTGGTGGAGACGAATGAAGAAGGACATTGTGGAGTATGAGGCTAGGTGTCTTAATTGCCAGCAGGTGAAGTATGAGCACCAGAGGCCAGGAGGCCTACTTCAGCAGATGCCCATTCCTGAGTGGAAATGGGAGCGCGTCAATACGGACTTCGTGGTTGGGCTGCCTCGAACCTTGCGGAAGGTTGACGCGGTTTGGGTCATTGTGGATAGGTTTACCAAATCGGTGCATTTCATTCCAGTATCTACTACTTATACTTCTGAGAGGTTGGCCCAGATCTACATTCGGGAGATAGTCCGGTTGCATGGTGTGCCGGTGTCCATTATATCAGATCGAGGTCCTCAGTTCACCTCGCACTTCTGTAGAGCATTACATAGTGAGATGGGTACCCAGATAGACCTCAGCACAACATTTTACCCTCAGACTGATGATCAGTCGGAGCGTACAGTCCAGATATTGGAGGACATGCTCAGGGCATGTGTGATTGACTTCGGAGGTCAGTGGGACCAGTTCTTGCCTTTGGCTGAGTTTTCTTACAATAATAGTTATCAGTCCAGCATTGAGATGGCATCATTTGAGTCTTTATATGGTCGGCGATGTCGTTCTCCTATCGGGTGGGTTGAGCCTGGCGAGGCTAAGTTATATGGAACCGACCTGGTGAGGGATGCTTTGGAGAAAGTGAAGTTGATTCATTAAAGGCTTCGCACAGTACAGTCTAGACAGAAGAGTTACGCGGATCCGAGGGCGCGTGATGTATCATTTATGGAGGGAGATAGGGTCCTATTGAAAGTCTTGCCTATGAAGGGTATTATGAGGTTTGGGAAGAAGGTCAAGCTAAGCCCGAGGTTTATAGGTCCGTTCGAGGTGTTGAGGCAAGTTGGGGAGGTTGCTTATGAGTTGGCCTAACCTCCCAGTTTATCAGGAGTTCATCCAGTTTTTCATGTATCCATGCTCCGGAGGTACCACACCGACATCTCTCACGTGGTTGATTTCAGCACTCTTCAATTGGATGAGAGGTTGGCCTATGAGGAGAAGTCAGTTGCTATTATTGATAAACAAGACCGCCAGTTGAGGTTGCCGTAAAGGTCCAGTGGAAGGGCCAACCAGTCAAGGAGGTGACTTGGAGTCCGAGGAGGACATGCGGAGCAGATATCCACACTTATTCAACACTTCAGGTATGATTCTAGACCCGTTCGAGGACGAACGTTTTTTAAGAGGTGGAGAATGTAACGACCCGACCAGTCATTTTGTGTTATCGGACCTCGTTCCCATAAATGAAACTTCCCATAACGGCTTATTATGATTTATGACTTGCGGGGACTGGTGGTCCGAGATTCGGAGGTGTTTAGAGTGTTATAGGAACATTTGGTTCCTTAAGGTTGGCCTTTAAGGCCAAGTTTGACTTTGGTCAACATTTTTAGTAAACGACCTCGGAATCGAGTTTCGACGGTTCAGGTAGCTTCGTATGATGATTCTAGACTTGGGCGTATGTTCGGAATGGGTTTCAGATGACCCGGGAGCGTTTCGGCGCCTAATATTGAAATAAGAGTTCCTTAAGTTCCTATTATGATTTAGGACGTGTTTTTGCGATATCGAGGTCCGAACGGAATTTTGAGAACGGGACTAGTTATGTTATGTCATTTATGACTTGCCTGCAAAATTTGGTGTCATTCCGAGTTGTATAGGTCAATTCGGCGCGTTGTTAGCGTAGTCTAGAAAACTTAAAGTTCCTAAATTTGGTTCTAGGGGTTTGAGGTGTGATTTTGAGTTTTAGGTGTTCCGAAGGCTCGAGCGAGTCCGTATTATGATTTAGGACTTGTTGGTATATTTGGACGGGGGTTCGGGTGGGCCCAGGTGCCTCCCAGACACCACACGAGGCCAAAAACCAGCTGAAATAGCTGTTGGTGCACCTGTTCTGGTGTGACCGCAGGTGCGGTTACCCAGTCGTAGGTGCGGGACCGCTCCTGCGGTCCCATCCCCGCAGGTGCGACCCCCAGCGGCCAGGCCAATTCTCGCAGGTGCAGGCCCAGGCTTCCTAGTCCATTTCCGCAGGTACGAGCCTTTGCTCGCAGGTGCGAGACCACACGTGCGGTCCTCGAGCCACAGGTGCGGAAACACTGTTCAGTCAGTGTGTTTTTATTTACGGGAATTAATTCATTTCCCCTATCTTCGTCTTCTTCCTTGGGGAGATTTCCACCATTTTAGAGGGTCAAACGACCTGGTTATTGAAGGTAAGTAAATTCTACTCTAATATTAGCTTCATGCATGGATTACTAGCTTAATTAACTACCTAAATTAGTGAAAAATCAAGAATGGGGTCGCAACCTAGGGCTTTCGAAAATTTGAGAATTTACCCATAAATTAGCCATGAAATCAAGTAGAAATCGTATATTAATGATCCTTACGCTATGTGTGAGTGTTTCCTTCGAGAATTAATCGAATCTGAGAATGCGGGCCCGGGGTCGAATTTTAGAATTTCTTCAAGAATGGCGAATTTGACTTAGTAGTAGGAGAATTTCCATACATTGATGAATTTGTATAACATTTTTCTAGTTTCGAGTCCTCGAGTGTAGAGTTCGGAGTTTCAGGCGCGTTTTTGGTCCGGGGATTAGGTTCGACGCGAGGTGAGTCTCCTTTCTAACCTTGTAAGGGGGAATTGTCCCCATAGGTGATTATAAATAATTGCATGTCCTTATTTGCGAGGTCTACGTAGGCACGATGTGACGAGAGTCCGTGCGTAGCAACTACTATGTTATGTTGGGTAGTTCTAGGACTCACGAGCATGCTTATATGTGCCTTACATGTATTCCTAAACATATTTTTGAATTGCTTATTATCCTTGATTTGGCATGAGAATATTAGGAAGTTGTGGTCCATGATATATTTCTTAGGTTCTTGCCCTAAAGAATAATCTCTGATAATTCCCTAAGAATTGATAATTTTATGTATGTATGCGGCACCGTGTCTCATGTATGATTCGTGAGTGGAATAGCCCTACTATTATGTCAACTGCGTCGCATTTCGATTCGCGAGCGGGGTAATATATGCATCTATGGTTCGAGCCGTTCGACCCTCGGCAGTGCACATAAATTTTTCGCGATGTTTCGACAGTACGTTTTCGGCCTATTATGTGTTGTATGATTTACTGGGAATTTGTTGTAATTGTACAAACTGGTTCATGTTAATAAGGGATTTTCGTACATTATGCGCTAGTGAAATTTGACATGCAAAGGTAAATACAACTATACTTGATGATTTATCTCTTTGTGATTTCTACGACTGTTATGCATGTCTAGTTCCTATTAAATCATGTTATTTAGAACTGTTGATCCTAGTAAGTATCACGTCTACCTCTCGTCACTACCTCTTTGAGGCTAGGCGGGATACTCACTAGGTACATACTTGTTTATGTGCTCATGCTGCACTTCTGTACTTAATTGTACAGGTTCTGAGGCTGGTGTATCTGGTTATCAGACCGGAGCTCGATTCTGATCACAATTGGACCGGACTTCATGGTGAGCTTCTTCTCCTGACGATCCTCGGCAGCACCTTGGAGTTTTTTTTGCTTATTTCCCGTCTATTCCTTTCAGCTAGTGGGATTGTATATTATGTTTTGTATATTCTGTTAGTATGCCCGTAGGACTTGTGACACTAGTTCCTGGCACACACACAGCTCTTATGGATTTCGGGTTGTACATATATTGGCTCACGTCTCTTCATGTCTGTTTTTATTAAAACTGTCTATTTATCCTTGTCGAATCGTGTTTAAGCTTTAAAAAATAAGTATATTTTAAAGTGTTTAATCGAATAAGAAAGAACCTTTAGTAAATTAAGAGTCGGCTTGCCTGACCCCACTGTTGGGCGCCATCACGACCTCGATTAGGATTTTGGGTCGTGACAAACTGGATAATCAAATTGCTCGATGCAGGAAGTAATCAAATTGCTCGATGCTCAATGTGTTCCCAAAAAGGGAGGGATAGCTGTGATTGAGAATGAGAAAAATGAGCTAATTCCTCCTCGCACTGTGACGAGGTGGAGAGTCTGCATTGATTATAAAAGGCTCAACAAAGAAACCCTCAAGGACCACTTCCCACTTCCATTCATTGACCAAATGTTGAACAGATTAGCAGGACATGAATATTATTGCTTTCTTGATAGTTACTCAGGATACAATCAGATTGTCATATGCCCAGAGGATCAGGAGAAGACCATGTTTACTTGTCCTTATGTCACGTTCGCCTTCAAATGAATATTGTTTGGTCTTTGTAATGCACCAGCTACTTTCCAGAGATGCATGATGGCTATTTTCACCGATATGGTGAAAAAATTTGTGGAAGTTTTTATGAATGATTTTTCAGTATTTGGGTAGTCTATGGTTATTGTTTGAAAAATTTGAGCATGGTGCTAGCCTGTTGTGAAGAAAAAAATCTGGTTTTGAATTGGGAGAAGTGCCACTTTATGGTGCGGGAAGGCATCGTTTTGGGTTACAGAGTGTCTAGGAGTGGCATTGAAGTTGATAAGGCAAAGGTGGAGGTGGTTGAAAAATTACCTCCACCTATTTTTGTGAAGGGTGTCCGGAGTTTCTTGGGACATGCGGTATTCTATCGGCGCTTTATTAAAGATTTTTCAAAAATTGCTACTCCTTTGTGCAGGTTGCTTGAAAAAGATGCAACGTTCAATTTTGATGAAGCCTCCCTGAAGGCATTTGAAGAACTCAAAAATAAATTAGTAGCTGCTCTCATTATTGTGACACCAGATTGGTCCCTATCGTTTGAACTTATGTGTGATGCAAATGACCACGCTATTGGGGCAGCGCTAGGCCAAAGGAAAGACAAGGTGTTTTATTCCATCTACTATGCGAGTAAGACTCTTGATGATGCATAATGGAATTACACCACCACTGAAAAGGAGTTGTTAGTCGTTGTGTGGGCCTTTGAGAAATTTCGGGCATACTTGGTGGGAACAAAAGTCATAGTCCATATTGACCATGCAACAATCAGGTATTTATTTACAAAGAAAGAATCTAAGGCTAGATTGATGTGCTGGGTGTTGTTGTTGCAGGAATTTGATGTAGAAATAAGAGATCGAAAGGGCACCGAGAACCAAGTAGCTGACCATCTATCAAGGCTGGAAAATCATGACCACGTGGAGGAGGGTGGACGAATTAAAGAAGTATTTACCGATGAGCAACTTTTTGCTATCACCCAATACCCTCCCCCATGGTATGCGGACTATGTGCATTATCTTGTGAGTGGGGTACTTCCTCCTGAAATTGAATCTGAATCTAGAAAGAGGTTCTTACGTGATGTGAAGTTCTACTATTGGGATGAGCCATATTTGTACAAACAATGTGCTGATCAGTTGATGAGGAGATGCATTCCGGATAAAGAGGTAGAATTAGTGTTGTATGATTGTCATGCATCACCTTATGGGGGCCATCATGGAGGCGATAGAACAGCTGCAAAGTATTACAATCCGGTTTCTTTTGGCCAACTCTATTCAAGGATGCATATGCATTTGTTAAGAAGTGTGACCAGTGTCAGAGAATAGGAACAATCACAAGGAGGAACGAGATGCCTCTGAATAACATCCTGGAAGTTGAGAGTTTTTATGTATGGGGGATAGATTTTATGGGACCATTCCCATTGTCTAGAGGAAACAAATAATTTTACTAGCAGTTGACTACGTGTGAAAATGGGTAGAGGTGATTGCATTTCCAACAAACGATGCCATGGTCGTAGCTGAGTTTTTGAAAAAGAACATATTCTCGAGTTTTGGGACTCCACATGCTTTGATTAGTGATGAAGGGACACACTTTTGCAATCGGTTGTTGAATAACCTTCTGGCTATATATGGAATCCGCCATAGAGTTGCGACTGCATATCATCCTCAAACAAGTGGACAAGCCGAGGTGTCTAATACAGAAATAAATCAAATCTTAGAAAAGACGGTGAATGTGAATAGGAAGGGTTGGGATGCAAAGTTAGATGATACCTTATGGGCATACAAAACTGCTTACAAAACGCCAATTGGGGCATCACCGTACAAGTTAGTTTATGGGAAGGCATGTCACTTGCCCCTTGAACTTGAACAAAGCATATTTGGGCCATTAAGAATCTAAACATGGACCTTGAAGTCGCGGGTGAGAAAAGACTTTTGCAGTTGAATGAGTTAGATGAGTTTAGGATGGACTTTTATGAAAATGCTAAGCTTTACAAAGAAAAGAAAAAAAGATGGCATGACAAGCACATCAAGCCGCGTCACTTCGAGCCAGGCCAACACGTATTATTATTCAAATCTAGACTAAGGCTATTTCCTGGGAAGCTAAAATCAAGATGGTCAGGCCCGTTTGAGATTGTGAGAGTCACTCCCTATGGCGCAATAAAGTTGTAAGCTTTACACGGTAAAAGAAATTTTTTGGTGAATGGACACAGAGTCAAGCACTATTGGGGAGGAATAACTAATCGTGATAAGACCAAGGTTGTACTCGCTGATGAGTAAGTGAGACTCTGCATTGTACCGCAACATTAAATCAGACGCTTGTTGAGAGGCAGCCCATTTTTTATTGTTTTCATAGTTTAACTACTTAATTTTTTAGTTAGCGTAGAATAGAGTTGAATTTTCTTTGTAGTTATAGAAATTATAGGTAGAATGGTGTAGGACGTGTAAATTGAGTATATAAAAGGCTCGGAGGATCGGGATTTATTCAAAAAAAAAAGATATTCGGTGAACCAGCGCCCAGGCCAGCGCCTGGAGCTGCCTAGGGCGCTGAAACTAGTAGCTTCCAAGACCCTCAGCGCCAGGCATAGCGCCAGGCATCAGGCTGGGAGTTATCCAGGTAATTTTTTTTTCTTTTTTGGTATTTAATAACCCATACCCATTTAACCCAACCCAAATGCCCATTTACACTAATATCCTAACTCATCCTAATATCCATACCCATCCTCAATCCAACTTAAACCAAAACACACAAGACACAAAATCAAAGAAAAAAAAAACACGCTGCTTCTGCCGAATTGTTCTTCTCCTTCCTCAAAAAATTTCTCAAAGTTTTTCTCTTGCTCTCCTTCTAAAGTCTACATGTATGTCCTTCTTTCTCCTCTTCTTCTTCTTCTTTGTATGTTTAATTGGTAGAAAACATTATGCATCCCATCCCCCAAGTGCCCTAATCCCCAAATTTTTCCCCTATGTAGTTATTAAGAAATTTTTATGGTGGGTGGCTTGAAGTAGTCGAAATTGTGTGGTTATTGTGTATCCGAATTAGTAAACTAGAAGTCCCTCTACTTCGTTGAAATTTGGGAGGGCCATCATGTTCCACCATTGTTGAATTAGAATGCACACACTTTATGCCCACAAAGTGTTTATTAAAATGCTTGAATGAAGATTTTGGTGTACCGGTGAAGTCTGAGTAACCGCCTATATTTGTGTATGAAGTTGGGCCAAGTGTGGGGTGTGTAGGGATGATTTTACATGATAAGGAACTTGGCTTTGATGCAAAACATGTTCCTACACCATGTATCTTGTGTAATGTATGTGTAGAATTGTTGTAGGATTAGCTAATTTAGTGTAGTTTTAGTAGTTGTAGAAAGGACAGTAACATATGCCTCTTGCCTACATTAAGGTGAATTCGCGTCGCCATGATAAATCACTCGTATGTGTTGCATGGGGAAGTCTTTAGTATCCATTGATTTGGAGTGCCACACAAGTGCTTTTTGGAAAAAAAATCGTGATGTATTATATATTGCACCTTCGGTTTTAAGTGTGGGGTCATTGTTTGACTTGCGCGACAACCTTAGGCATAATTCTTGATGAGTTCTCATGTTCATGCTTAATTGTGTTGCAGGATATTATGGCTCGTGATGGTTCTAACAAGGGCAAGGGCATTGGCAAGTCCCTCTCCACTTCTCCTGCGCCCAAAAAGTTAAATCAAGGAGAAGGATCCTCGCGGTAAGCTAAAGGAAAACAAATTTCTGAGGGATCTCATCAGGTACCATTAATACCGATGCCTCATATGGATTTGATCAATGATGCGGCGGTTTCTTGGCACCGGGAGTTCGTGCCATATGGTCGGTACATCTCTGACATGGGGATAATACAAAATCCTTAAAAAGAAACTTTCCGGAGGTACTTGTCTAGCTCCGTTCACTACATATGGACAAGTTCCTCGAATGCCCCGGACATGCAAATTTGAGCATGGTTCGGGAACTTTATGCAAACAGGCATGCAGGGCATGGCACCTCACGTGTCCGGGGAAAAAACGTGCCAATGGACGGGGGCATTATGTGAATATTTTGGGGGTTGAGAATGTTGACCCAAGAAGACTCCAGAAATTTGTTACCCGCAAACAAGGAGATATTCATCTACACATGGTTTGCTCTGATTTCAACAAGACTGCCAAAGTGTGGCAGAATTTTGTGCAAGCCAGACTCATGACCGTAAAACACAGCAACGACTACACTCGAGCTAGAGTGTGTGTCATATTCTTTCTGATGACGGGCAGACCCATTAACATGGGTGAGATTATGCTCGGTGAGATTGCCCGCACACGATTTGGGAGACAAATTAAAAGGCTCTTATTCCAAAACTTGCTAACCCAATATCTGCTATCCCGAGGAGTGCTGGAGTACCCGAGATATGATGAGGTGGTGGAGGCTCCTACAGGGCTCATGGACATCACATCTTTGTTAGAGACATCGTCTAAGCTTACGCAAGCTGCAAGAAACGAAAGAGACGAGAACTTCAGCAGGTACATCTATAAGTCCTTGAATTTATTAATGAGCAAATCTGGTATCTCGGACGAGGAGCGTATGCAGTTACGCAATGAATTGTCAAGTTCGTCCAAGGAGATGTTGGGGATTGCACCTGGCAGCCCCGTTCACTCGTCGGAGGACGTCAACACAATCAAAGGCTCAGATACAGAGGATGGTGTGTGTGATGATGTTACGAGGCCCATGGATTTGGTTCCTCTAGGACTTGATGATGATGTGCCCAGAGCTGCTGATGGAGGGCATGTTGAGGAGGAGGACTCCCATTGACAGGGAGTTTTCTTTTCACTTTACTTTGTTTTTCATTTTTATATGTATCAGGGACTATGCATGCTATAAGTGTGGGGTGGGAGGAACACTACTTGTGATGTAATTGTATATCTTGTATAAATTTATTTTTCTAATTAGTATTAATTATTTTGCTTAGTCTAGTCTTAGTTTACTTTGTTTTGAAATGAAAAGTGAAAAAAAAAAGCTCGGATTTTTCCCGACGATGGACCTTTTGGACAATTCTCTTGAGGGATAAAGTCAGATTAAAAATACCAAAAAGATTGTTTTCTTTTAGGATAGCTAGGTAGTATCCCTTGGTTTTTCTTTGGGCATCGGTTCCTTTTCAAGGGTGTAACTTGAACCGGGTACTTTAATTTCTTGTTTTTTTAGGAGTATTTAGGAAATAGCTTAGTGGCTTTGAGATACTCATTGATGTATTTGGTGCTAGCACATTAGGCTATGACATACATTCTGTTTTCCCATGTGTTTGGTTTGAATTGTGAAGCCTAAGTAAAGTAAATTGCCTATTTTGTGATGCTTTAGCTCAGTTGTTTGACTTGTATGCCACATAGTGCAATATTGCTTAATTTTCTCAATTATGTGTGCTTGCTTGACTTGAGAGTTGAATAAAACCGCCGTGATTGAGTCATGTGCAATATGTGTGTGAGGATTTGTGATTTTCTGTGCTATCTTGCATAGTCTAGAACTTGCTTCGTGTGTTAATCGAAACGAAATTGTAAGTTGTGTAATCTAGGAGATGACGTAGGCGTTTTCTTTCTTGATCATAGATGTGCTTGTCACATAAAAAAATAAAAAAAATTTGTTGCTAGCCCCTTTGAGCCTAAAGACCTTTTCTTTGACACCCACATTACAAGCCGTATCCCTATTTTGTTCTTAATTTGAGATTTTTGAACCTTTACCTCCTAAGGCACTTAGTCGCTAAAAGAAATAAAGTGAGATATTGGGGAGTAATTTTTGAGTGGAACCATGGAAAGGCTCGTCGGTGCACTAAAGTTGAAATCAAAAGTCACTAGCCGATGAACCTTAATGTATGGAGTGTATGTAGAAGAAAAAGAAAGAAAAAAAAAAAGAAAGAAAATAAAAAAGATAGTTAAAGTATTTATAGAAAAACACACACATCTCCAATTATTATTAAATTGTGCTAGTGGGAGAATAGAAGTGCTTAATTGAAAAAAGCGCTATGTTGTATATGGTTTGTGGAAACTGAATAGGTTGAGAATAATATGTGTTTGGATTGTGAGTGTAGTGTATTAAAGTGCTTAGGAGGGTTAGTCACTATTCCTAAATATATCATACCCGTCCCTTGGCCTACATTACAACCTTTAAGTCCTAATTGATCCTAGATTTGGCTAGCTTAAATTAGTAGAGATCTACATTACGGGCAAACTTATGGTATGACCACGGGATGCATATGAATTCTTTATGAGAGTGAGCGAATTTTGTTCAATTGTGTGATGTCCTTAAATTATATTCAAAAGCATATTTGAATGTGTGGACTGACTATATTCACTCTTTTGTTTGTTGGTGAAGGCACATGATCTCATGAATGATTGGTAATGTTGTAAACTTTCTTGTTGGATAAGTGTGTGAGTTGAGAGTGTTTGGTGGTTACAAGTTGACTCTTGAGGTCGAGTGGTTGCAAATAGGTTGTTGGAGAGATTGAATTGAATTGTTATACTTGGGCATGTTAAAAAAGGGAAGAATGTGAATTTTGTTTTTTGTATGTTCATGCCTGATTGCCGGTATTGATCATAGTCAAGGGTAGAGTGTGTGGTTAAAACTTGAAGTGCTCCTCTAGAGTTGAGACTTGTACGTATATGGGAGTTATTTGATAGCCCATGTATACGGTCGAAATCTGGTATGCCCGATTTCACAGGCTCGAGAGGTTACCCCGAGCCCGAGTTCAAATGGATCAAGCAAGTTTGGTAGATCAAACTCGAGACCATATGACAGAGTGTGAAGCTCGAGGACCAAAACACGTAACACCGAAGGCCGAGTAAACAGTTTGGTGCCCACCGTGGGGCAAAAGATAATAGTTATTATTCCAGTGTTGATTTTGATAACACACGTTATTTTCACACTTTTTCTTGTCAAAGATTCTTTGTTTTCAGGTTGAAACATGTCAAACTCGCAAAATGCACCCGTACACGGTAGTGATGGCCTCGGATTTCATGGGGAAAATGATTATGTAGTTGCTTCAGAGGCCGGTCTACCACCGCTTAACCCGGGGGCAGTGCCAATTGCAGATCCAGTTGATGTTTGTTTGCACGTTGCTCTAAATGCGGACTTAGGTGCATACATCGGAGGAAGTGTACGCATGGAGGCCCGGCCTGGTTGTCAAGGAACGCAGGGTTTAGGAGATGGGGGAGTTATCCTCCAAGTAATCTTCAAAATGCTACAAGCTCACCAGATTGCTATCGCTTAGCTCCAAAGTCAACAAAAAACTCCGAGCGTGGTTGAGACAGAAACCGCTCGTCGAACTGGGCCGATGTCAGAGATGTCGAATGATAATGGATAAGAGACTAACCCTACAGTCATGAAAATGCTCGAAGATATCACTAAAAGGATCGAAGATAATGACAAGAAGGTAGAGACTTACAACTCCCAAGTAGATCAGATACCGGGGGCACCTCCAATTTTGAAGGGTTTGGATTCCAAAAAGTTCGTACAAAAACCTTTTCCTCCGAGCGCGGCCCCGAAGCCTATTCCAAAGAAGTTCTGTATCCGGACATACCTAAATACAACGGGACCACCAATCCTAATGAACAAATCACTACATACACATACGGTATAAAGGGAAATGACTTGGAGGACGATGAGATCGAATCAGTTTTGTTAAAAAAATTTGGGGAGACTTTATCTAAGGTAGCAATGATTTGGTACCACAACCTACCCTCGAATTCTATCGATTAATTTTCCATGTTGGTGGATTCATTTGTAAAGGCACAAGCTGGTGCTATAAAGGTTGCAACGAGGAAATCGGATGTCTTCAAGATTAAACAAAAGGGATAACAAAATGTTGAGGGAGTTCGTGTCCCGATTTCAGGTGGAATGAATGGAGTTACCACCGATCTCTGATGATTGGGCCGTTCAAGGTTTCACACAAGGTTTGAACGAACGAAGATCAGTAGCATCACGACAGTTAAAGCAAACCCTGGTTGAATACCCTGCTATTACATGGGCGGACGTGCATAATTGCTACCATACAAAGATCAGGGTCGAGGACGACCAGTTGGGAGCCCCCTCGGTGTCAGTTCACCCGAATAGATTGGACGAGGAATATTGATAGAGAACCAAGGTCAAATAGAGAGCGGTACCAGCCATACGTTGCATATCGAAGAAACAACAATTCGGGGAGCAATCCCCCCCCCCCCCCCCCCCCGGAATGACTGGAGAAATGATCGAGTGACAAACTCTTGGGGACTCATGAGTAAGAGTGGATTCAACAAGTACTCTGATCCCACAGAAGCACCTCGGTTATCGGAGTACAACTTCAGCGTCGATGCCTCGGGTATCGTTTCGTCCATTGGAATGATTAAAGACATCAGGTGGCCTAGACCTATACAAACTGACCCTTCTCAAAGGAACCCTAACTTGATGTGTAAATATCATGGTACACAAGACCGAGGACCGCAGATAGTTGAGAGAAGAGGTGGCTCGATTGTTCAACGAAGGTCACCTTCGAGAGTTCCTCAACGACAAGGCCAAAAATTACTTCAGATAAAGAGACGCCAATAGAAAGAATAAGCAAGAGGAACCCCAGCATATCATCCACATGATCGTTGGTGGGGTCGACATCCCACAGGGACCTGTTTTCAAACGCACCAGAGTGTCGATTACAAGAGTGAAACGGACCTGAGATTACATGTCCGAAGGCACCCTTACATTCAACGACGAGGAAACAGAAGGCCTCTCTCAGCCACACAACGACGCCCTGGTAATTTCTATCGTACTAAATAAAAGTCAAGTTAAACGTGTTCTTGTGGATCCAGGTAGCTCGGCCAACATAATCAGGTCGAGGGTCGTAGAGAAGCTCGGGTTGCGAGATCAAGTCATACTAGCATCTCGAGTCCTAAATGGATTCAACATGGCTAGTGAAAAAATGATGGGAGAGATCATCCTGCCCGTGAATGTGGTCGGGACCATTCAGGACACAAAGTTTCATGTCATTGAAGGTGACATGAGGTATAATACACTGCTCGGTAGGCCGTAGATCCATAACATGAGGGAGGTACCATCGACTCTTCACCAAATGATGAAGTTTCCAACAAAAGATGGTGTGAAGACAATTTACAGGGAGCAACATGCAGCAAAGGAGATGTTTGCAGTTCATGGTTTGACACCAACACCAACACCTTCAACCTTGGAGAAATCGAACATCAAAGACAAGAAGATGGATAAATATCAATCACAGTCCACAGCCTCGACTGAATCGGAGGAACAGGTGCTCGAGTACGAAGAATAAGATTTCCTTACCCCCCCCCCCCAAGCGTTCGTCGCTCCCGAGGAATCAGATGCGACGAAGTCCACGGTCGAGAAACTGAAGCAGGTGATATTGATCGAACATCTACAAGAACGGAAGGTATACCTGGGAACGGGACTAACCCCCGAACTCAGGAAAAAACTCATTCAATTCCTTATCAATAACATAGATTATTTTGTGTGGTCCCATTTAGACATGACAGGGATCCAACCGGAGGTAACGACACATCGGCTAAGTCTCGACCCCAGGTTTAAATCGGTGAAGCAAAAGAGAAGGTCGCAGTACCATGTAAAACACGCATTCATAAAGGACGAGGTAACTAAACTTCTCAAAATAGGGTCCATTAGGAAAGTAAAATATCCCGAGTGGTTAGCCAATATGGTCGTAGTCCCAAAAAAAGGAAACAAACTTAGAATGTGTGTATACAATAAATATTAGAACAAAGCATGCCCTAAAGACTCATTTCCACTGCCTCACATGGATCGTTTGATCGACGCCACGTCCGGCCATGAGATTCTTACTTTTCTCGATGCCTACTCTGGGTACAACCAAATTCAAATGAACCCGGGGGACCAGGAAAAGACTTCATTTATCACTAAGTACGGAACATATTGTTACAATGTAATGCCCTTCGGGTTAAAAAAATGCGGGAGCTACATACCAACGCCTAGTTAATAAAATGTTCGAACAACAGATAGGTAAATCGATGGAAGTTTACATTGACGACATGCTAGTTGAGCCCCTGCGCGCAGACGACCATTTGACTCATTTGCAGGCAACGTTCGAGGTTCTGAGAAAATACAACATGAAACTCAACCCCGAGAAATGCGCTTTCGGAGTCAGCTCGGGCAAATTCCTGGGTTTCATGGTATCAAATAGGGGGATCGAGATCAACCCCGACTAAATTAAAGCCATCGAAGAAATTACCATCGTGAACAATGTGAAGGTCGTACAACAGCTAACCAGGTGGATAGATGCTTTGGGAAAATTTATCTCAAGGTCATCGGATCAGAGTCACATATTCTTCTCTTTGCTCAAAAAAAAGAATGATTTCGCATGGACTCCGGAATGTCAGCAAGCGTTGGAGGAATTAAAGCGGTACTTATCGAACCCACCTCTGTTTCACACTCCAAAGGCGAATGAGAAATTGTACTTATACTTGGCCGTGTCCGAGGTGTGAGCATGTAATTTTTACCTTACTAAAATACTCCTACAAAATTAATAAATAAAGTAGTCTTACTTTGTAGATTTTTTATTTTTTAGGATTTTTTGGTATTTATTTGTAATTATTTACATTTTTAGTCGCATTTTTTCATTTTTTTTACTTATGAAAATATTTAAACCTTCATCATTTTGCATTATTAGGATCTTAATTTAATTTAATGCCTAATTGCATAATTAATTGCTTCATTAAAAGAAAATCTCAAAAATTGTTTGATTTTAACATTATTTTTAGTTTTTAGTAATAAATTAAGTAATTTTTCTTTAAATTTAAGATCGGCTAATCGTGTAAATAATATAAATAGATGGTTAGTGTAATTTTACAATTTGAGATAATTTAGTATTCAATTTAGAGTTTAATCAAAGTCATTTAGATCTAAAAGAGGTTAATTAGCTTAAAAGAAAATCGAATTGGGTTAAGTCTTGACCATTGATCTCTAGTAGATCCAATGGTCCGGAACTCCCCACTTTTAATATAAAAATGTCCTAAAACCTCCCCCCCCCCTCTCATTTCCAACTCCCCACTCTTCCACTTCTCTCACATCTCTCTCTTCTCCCTCCACCACCGCCACCATTCCCCGCCGCCCGCCGGAAATCTCCACCGGGGGCGTCCTACTTCCAAAAATCACACAAAATCAAACCAAACGCTCCTCTCATCCTCCTAAACCTCCTCATACCAACCAAATCACTAAAAATCCAACCAAAATCCGTAGATCTTAGATCTAAAAAGGTCAAAACCCTCAGATTTACCCCCATTTTTATTTTCTAGCCGCCAAAAAATCCTCTAGCGAAGATCTCCCATTAAGGATCTTAAAATCCTAGATGGGAGTCTTCGCTTGAGGGTTTTTTCACGGTTAGATCCTTTAAGTTCTTTATTTTTATGTTATTTCCGCATTTATTTTATTTCCGTTATTATTTCCCGTATTTTTTTATTTTCTTTCTTTTCTGCCTGTATTTCCTTTTTTTGGTCCGTGTGTTTTTTTTAATTTCTATTATTGCATTTTTTTTATTCTACCCGCAATTTTTTATAGTTATTATTCAGATTATGTAATTTTTATTATTTATTCGGTTATTTGGTTAAAATCGAATTTAATTAACTAATGTCGGACTTAATTTAAAAATGTATATAAAGTTAGGATAATCATATTCACTTAAGTCTTATATTTGTTATTTCGTTCAATAATCAATTAATTAAAATGGATTAATGAAGATAAAAGTAGTATATATATATATATATAAGTGTTACATTTCTTTCTTTCTGTTTCGTTTTGTTTATTATATCTTTGTTTAGTGTTGTTAATGATTTGGGCCTGGCTAAATAGATAGGCCCATAACTTTATTTTTTTTATTGTTATCGAGCCTGGCTAAATAGACAGGCCCATATCTTTGTCTTTTATTATTATTGGGCCTGGCTAAATCGACAGGCCCATAACTTTTTATTGTCATCTGTTTCTTTTTTGGGCCTGATTAATTCAAAAATATTTTAGAAATTACAAGAAACTTCTAGAATTAGGAAAATATCAAAAACAAATTTAGATATTTTAGGATAAAACAAACTTATTTATCACTTATATAAGTCCATTGATTAGTAATCACACTCAACTAAAGGTCAATCTGATTTAAATGATGACCTTTAAAAGGGAATTTATATAATTAGGCTAGTATCTTAAAATAGATAACCAAGTCCTAATTTAAGACAACTAATTAGGTCCAATTACTAAACTAATTACATAATAGGATTAACTAACCTAAGTCCTAAAAGAAATTCATCTAAGGTTTAGCTAATTGCCTTACTAAGATTAATTCAACATCACCTTTCAAAGAGGCTTAAGCTTCCAACTACTAGTTAACTGCTCAATTAGGATAAATAAATCAACACTAATCAATCCCTTAACCTTAGATACTAAAGAAGTAATTCTAAAGGTACTACGAGGTAGTATTGGAACTACAATTGAATAATATTGGGTGTAACAACCCAAGAAACTTCTAGAATTAGGAAAATATCATAAAATCAGATTTTAGGGGGTAAAACATTAACTTTAAAAGGGGATAACGGCTGTAATCGGTAGGAATGTTCTAGACGGGGGTACATCTGTTACAAAAGGATAAGAATGGATAGTTGTACCTGTACTATTTCAGCTTAATAGATAAGGTATATTTCCTAAAAGATGCTATCCTAAACTCCCTATAAATAGACTACATTAGTCTCTGAAAAAGACACATACACCTATACCTACAGACCCCTACCCACAGATTTTTAGACCCTACTTTACAACTGATTTTTTGGACAGATTTTACTAGGAAAATACGAAAATTACACACACATATACAGATTTTACACTCAGAAATTTCACACACACACACATATAGTAGAAACCCTACACTAAAAAAAATACTCAAATAATACAGAAAACATCTTAAAAAGTCTGGCTTTCCTCGGCCTTGGTATTCTGAAACATGGATTATAGCTGCATGATTTTCTAGGTTATTGAGTTTTCTGGTTTGAAATCTCGATTTCTTGCTGATTTTACTCCAATATCTGGTATTCAAGCTTCATTTTCCTGGGTTTGTTATTGCTGCTTGTTGTTGATGTTATTAAGCTTGCAAAAGCTTCATTTTCTAACCTTTATTTGGTCACTTCTTTGCTGTATTTTTCAATTTCAAGGTATGTAACAATGTCCATCTTAAATAGAATTGATTTTGAGTTCAAAAATCTGTGTTTGTTTGATGTTGAATTCTGTCTTGCCTTGCTTGAATTCTCCTACTAATTTAAAGATCATTTTTTGGCTGAGGGACCATGTGTTAGTATAAATTTGAATGTCTGTTAGTTCTAGTAGCAAAAATATGGATTATTTTATAACGTGTATGCCTACCAACGTTTAGCTTTAGTCTGAATAGAATTAAGGAGATGAATCTGACCCTCTAATGGTCAGATTCATTCCACAAAATGCAGAAAAAGCTTTCTTACCTTATTTTTTTTTAAACCTATGAAAAATACAGGTCTTAAGCCATAAGTAATTTCTGCCTGTTTGAAGATAAAGCAGCAGTAGATTAGACTGTCACTTATGATAATTTTTTATGTATTTTTTTAAAGAAATTTGTATTTTGTAGTCGAATAGTAATGCAAAAGTCTACTTATTGCTATAAACTTACTATATTCATTGTATTAAGATTTATTGTAATAAGTTGGACTGGACTTTATAAAATTTGTATTCAGCTTTATCCTTCTTATTATTTCACTAAAATCTGGAATTTCAAAAAAAAAACTGTAAAGTTATGGTAAAGAAAATTGGACTGTTGGCAGATATTCATTAATCTATATATGGAAAACGGGATAGACTACTAGAATGGCCCACTAAGGCCTGAACCAGTCTGAACCCCAGGCTATTGGGCCTAAGGGATACGAAAGCCCAAAGCCTTAGGACTATATTTTTGCTTTAAGGTTAATACATGGTATATATTAGGTATCTAATTATTGTCTTGATCAAAATTCAAATCCCCTTTAAAATTTTACGTGATTTTTTTATACTAAACGAAGCTGTGCGAAAAGTCCAGTTTTTGCTGTGGATAATTCATTCTCTTAAAATTCCTGCAATTTGCCTTAAGTCGCTTATTTCCAAATCTAATAAATACTTAAATATATTGCCCAGCTTCCTAACAGCTTCTCTAATAGCTAAAACAAATGTTCGAATTGTCAACAAATTCTCTGATTATCCTTTTGATCTATAGCTTGAAATGTGTTCAAACGAACCAATTTTGTTCCTTTAATTTCCTTCATTTTAGTATGATCTTGGTCGAATTGTATAACCTCTTCCCCTCAAATAGAAAAAAAAATAGGATTTTCCTAAAGTCTAATTACTAAAATTGGGCCAGATTTGGCCAATGGCCCAAAAATTCATCCTTAGAACTACTTCTTGCTTAGACTAGTAGGGCTTAGTAAAATAACCTTTGCAAACATAGAAAAATATTTAGACTCATTCCTTCAGTAGTGGACATAGTTTGAATTAAAAAAAATATAATAACAAACAAAGTATACATTCGCGTAACTTTGAATTCTTTCTAGTGCCTAAAAATACTCTTTTTCTTAAAATTGTGTATACGTTTACGTAACACAAATAAAGATTAAAAAGAACACTCGTAGATATGCCTTTAGGAGTGAATTTTAAAATATTACTGTGATTGCGTACATGTTCGCATGACATGATCTTGATTTTTGAAAACCAAAATACGCGCTCGCGCAACCTTTTGACTATCTTTCTTAAATAAATCAAGCGTCATGAATTATGTACACGCGCGTGACACGAATTTTGACGCATCGACTTCAAGCGGGTATACGTACGCGTAACCCATTTTAATATAGTTTTCAAAAAATAAAAAATGAAGAATTAAAAGCGGTAAAAATATAAAAAAAAATGCACATAGGTATTAAAATTAGTAATTAAAAAATTTAGGTCGAGTAATCATTAAGTGACCGTGCTAGAACCACAGAATTCGGGAGTTCCTAACACCTTCTCCCGGGTTAACAGAATTCCTTACCCGAATTTCTGGTTCGCAGACTTTTTAAACGGAGTCAAAATTTCCTCGATTTGGGGTATTAAAAATAAATGGTGTCTCGGAACACCGTAAAAAATCCGGGTGGCGACTCTGAAAATTAAATAAAATATCCCAAATTCGATTATGTCACTTAAATTGGAAAACCCCCATTATCCCACCCTTATCCGGTGAAAAGGGAGGTGTGACAGCTCTGGCGGCTCTGCTGAGGAATAGAACCCAGAATCTATGGTTCAGGGTTCAAGAATTCGAGCTTTTGATATGATTTTACTTGGCTTGATTAAATTGTTGATATTACTGCCCTTCTATGCCTAATGTGCTAAATGTCATCTATTTACTGCTTTGATATTTATTTGAACTGTATTTAAACTGTCTTCTTACGCATCCCTTCTGAGTCTTCTAAAAATTGGTGCACACGTTCGCATGACCCGCTTTTCTGTTAGAGGTCATACCAAGTAAGAACGGGGATGGATCAGCCACTAGGCCGGATATCCTTTCGTGCTACCGGTACGTCGCTCCCACCTCGGCTCGAGTTGTCCGCTCAGGTAAGCCAGGTCTAGAACAAAGCCCTAAGTTTAAACCTAGAATGACAAAACCTCACGTCAGATCCCTTGTAGGAACGCTTATTTGTATCATGTGTATTTTTAACTTAGGGATTTCAACACAGGGGTTGGGTCCGTCTAGGACAGGTGTACCCGAAATGAAAGACCATCCTGATGCATCTTACCTGCTATATGTGCATTATTTGTCTCGGTTTGTGTGTTGACCGGCTAAGGAAAGAAAAAATAACAGAAAAACCAAGAGTGCGGGAGGATAGAAAATTCACCAGTTTTGAAAAACCATGATATTTGAAAAACACATCGAAACTCTATCAAAATTTTTCCAAAAAAAAAAGGACAAAAGAATTTCAAAAAATAAGCGAAAGGGATTCAGAATCGTATTTTTTTTAAGTTGTGTCAAAATTGACCGAACTATATGGGTATGATTCTCATCGGATGTGAGATACGTAGGCAAACCTCATCGGTGCCGACCCCACTTTCAAAATAAACAAAATAAGTCCATTAGTCAAAATAAAATCGACCTGGCTTCGGCTAAGTCGTGTACCGTTCTTGCCAGAATAACCTTAGAGCATTTTACATTGTTGAAGGGATATTTTCATTAAGAACGGACGTGTCTGTACCCTGCTTCAGCCCCAAAACTTTACTCAAAAGTGAGAAAGGGGCCTCTTTTGCAAAAATGATCATTTTGGTCAATATTGCATAAATAGCCATTTTTGGGAGAGGTGTCTTTTGAAAACTAAAATTGGTCTTTGTAAAAAAAGAATTTGTTGGTTTTCTCTTTCAAAAATTAAAAGCAATCGTGACCTTACCCATCCGCAGGTACAAAATGAGTACTGTCCAGAATCCGCAACTGAATATCATAGAGGAAGCTCCCCTACAACTCTGAATGTGGTGGCATGACCTAGACGAGAAGGGTAAAGAATGGGTAAGCAATTGGGGGTTCTCGTTGACAACATGAAGGTGAAACTGAGAAATGACTTAATCAAGGCCTTAGTAACCTTCTAGGATCCAGTTCATAATGTATTCTATTTCTCGAATTTCTAGCTCACTCCTACCCTGGAAGAGATAGCAGGGTATACGGGTTTTGGACGGAATTTAAGGAACCAACAACTCATCTTCCCGAGGCTCATGTCAGTGCGTCGGTTCTTTGATTTCCTATCCATCAGCAAATAACTCAGAAAGAGCCGGGTGGTTGATGGTTGTTGCACGTTCTTTTTCTTGTACTCTAGATATGGCTTTCTAGACGGGTTCGAAACACATGAAAAGGGGTTAAACAACAAGAAAGACAAGGATACCTGGAGAATTCACCGCCGAATAGCCTTCATAGGGGCATTCCTGGGTGTAATGGTCCTTCCAAATGCAAAAAGGACCATTGATGTTTATGAGGCTAGAATCGCCCAGGTTTTGACTGAGAAAAAGGATCACACTTTGGCTCCGCTCATACTGTCTGATATTTACCGGGCTTTAACACAGTGCAAGTTGGGGAAAACATTCTTTGAAGGTTGCAACATTATTCTCCAAATGTGGTTAATCGAACATCTTCGTCATCACCCGAGATTCATGAGCATGGTCCTGACAAAACCAATTTCATCGAAAGTTATGAAGAAAGAGTAAAAGACTACAATTCCCCGGAAGGAGTTGAAGCTTGGATCGACAATCTGAGAAATCTATGGGCAAATCAGATAGAATGGACCCTGAGATGGATGCCTGTCAGAGAAGTCATACACTTGTCGGCTACGAGAAATCATTTGCTGTTAATGGGTCTGAGAAGTGTTCAACCATATGCACCCCAAGGGGTTTTGAGGCAGTTGGGCCGGTATCAAATAGTACCCGAGGAAGAAGATTTGACCACCCAGGTCATTGAATTAAACCCTGAAGCTCCATTACCTGAGGTCTTAATTCAACAAAGCTGGAATGGGTATTGGTATTTGAAAGAAGATACTCAAGTGCCTGACTTTGTTAAAGGTGAAGTGGATTCGGGTTATGAAGCATGGTTTGAGAAAAGAAATTTCATTAATGACGAACCCAAGACCGAATCAGAAAGGCCTTCCAAAAGGCCTCATATTCAAGTTTTCGATGATAACATTCAAGAAAGGCTGGCTTGGGGAGAAAAGGAAAAAGAGTATCAGGCCACCATCCATACTCTGAAGGAGAAATTAAGGAACCTTGAGTTCGACAGTTGCAAGCCCAGGTAGTTAAAAGTGAAAAACGACAGTTGACCCAAGAGAACGAGATGCTCCGTACCCAACTCCGGAGTTTGAAAATAGCTGTTGAGACACCGATGAGGAGTGAAAAGGATGAGAAAATCATTAGCAACCTGAGGACGAAGGTTCATGAGTATGTATTTGATTTGGCCAAAGCTGAAAAATACATATTAGATGCACAAACCAAGTTAGCAAAGGGGGCAGAAGAATAGGCTCATCATTTGAGGCAGAAGTATAGCAAAGAAACGAAAATCTTGAAGGAAAAATTGTTTGCTATGGGGAATGATATGGTCCAACAGACTAAAGACTTTAAAACAGAAAGGGAGCACTGTTATGCACGAGTATGCCAATTAGAAGGAACTGTGCAACAGCTACAGGACCAGAACAATACAAATGCCCAAGTTTGGAGGCCCGAGCACAACAAATAGGGTGCCTGCTTCAGGAGAAAGGGTTTATCAGGAACAGAATCAAAGAAATAGTTGACCACATTGCGCAGAAATGTCACGAATATGAGAGCATGACTACCTCCATATTTTTTTTCCTTTATGATGACTTTCATCCACCAGGTGATGGATGATTTGGATCGACTTCATGGAGATATTGCACACAGTCCTGCACAGAGACCAGCCAATTCACCATAGGCCCCGAGAAGACAAGCAAAAGCCCTCCTTTACTTTTTATGTTCTAGTTTTCGAGTCTATATTTTATTATTTTCTAGAAATGTTAAGTTGTTGACGTTTGTCTAGAGTCTGTACTGTTTCTTTTATGGTTATCAGTATTTCAAACTGCTTGTAATGAAAAACAAAGAGCTATCTTTAGTAATGAAAATTGCACCTTGTCACTCTATCTCTATTCTTTTGAAATACGTGATGATCTGATTCATGCGGCGTCATGATACGTAGGCAATCCACATAGGATTCGATCATAACCCTAAAAGAAATAATCAAGAAAGAAAAGAGTGAAACATTAAAGTCGGGATGAAACACACAGTCGTCACAAACATTTTAGAAAAACGTTTGACTGCTTAGATGCATTGCATCCCAACGTGTGATTCCCTATATGTTAATATCTCAAACTAACCCATTTGTTGTCTACTCTTAAGGTTATTACTTTTAAGGTGGTTGGTTTTTTGCGGTGGTATTCTGGCGACACACCACTATTTTACAAAGTCCAAAGGAAGCATTGCAATGGCATCTGAAAGTCATCTGTCTATTGTCGAACCCGAAGATAGCCCCGCATCGGTTATCCCACAGTCCGAATCAGCAGTTGCCGAAGAGAATAGGAGGTTGAGATGCCGCATGTTAGAAATGTGGGATGCTTGGTCTAATGGCAGGGAGCCGCCTAGTGTTATCCCCAGTTTCCCTGAGTTGATCCCAAGAACTGGAGGGACCACTAATGTTCCAATTTCAGCACCTAACCCGTTCATACCATTTGGGTTCCCTACTATGACCGGAATGCCTTCTGAGGTCCGCCCCTAGGCACCATCTTCTGGAATACCATCTATTGTATTCACCGTGCCGCCAGCTGGCACAGCCGACATTGCCATGATATAGCTTTGAGCCATCAAATTTCACTTTTCAAGCTCCCCAATTCCAACTGGATACGCGAGTCACTCCGAACTCTTATCCGCAGCATCCACAATTTGAATCTCCTATGGAACAGGAGAGAATCTTGAAAAATCCCGAACAAGAGGAGATGACGCGAAAAATGAAAAGTCTTGAGCAAAGCTTGAAAAACATACAAGGCCTGAGCAGCCAAAAGAGTGTGTCTTATGCCGATATGTGCATGTTTCCTCATGTGCATCTGCCTGTGAGTTTCAAAACACCAAAATTTAAAAAATATGACGGGCATGGAGACCCGATTACCCATCTAAAATGATATTGCAATCAATTGAGAGGGGCAGGGGTAAAATAAGAATTATTCATGGCATACTTTGGAGAAAGCCTTGCTGAAATCTCCTCGGAATGGTATATGGCTATGACATCTCCCGTTGGCACATATAGGATGATCTAGCTGGGGACTTTGTGAGACAGTTTCAATACAACGTGGACATAGCTCCAGATAGAAATTCTCTGTCCAACCTCAATAAATAGGCTTCTGAAAGCTTCCGAGAATACGCCATCAAATGGCGTGAACAGGCGTCCAGAGTAAAACCTGCTATGGATGAGACCAAAATGGTTTGTGTTTTCCTGCAGGTCCAAGAGGCCGATTACTTTCAAAATATGATGCCTGCCATGGGCAAACTGTTCTGGGAGGCCATCAAAATAGGTGAAATGGTAGAAAATGGCTTAAAAGGGGTCGTATCTTGAGTTAGTCAGCCCTGAGAGCCACCTCCCAAGCCATTCAGAGCGGCTCGGGAGGCCTAGCAAACAGGAAGAAGAAAGAAGAGGGAGCCATGATGGCATCAAGCCTAAGAAGTTCTCGACGACCTCGGGACTATCCAGGCCCATCTCCCAGAGCTTCACAACATTATTTTCCTCATCAGGATGCATCCTACGCTATGCCTCCCCATCCCTACGCAGTAATGAACACTCAACCGTACACACGGCCAAAACAACAATACAATTAGAACAGAGCTCCACTTCCCAGAAATAACCATCCTAACCAAGCTCCATATAATCCACATCCTCCCCAGAACAACTACCAATACAATACCCATCCCCAAGAACCAACTTCACACCCATTGGTGAGTCATACTCTAGCCTCTTTCCAAAGTTTGTTCAGATGGGTCTTCTACAGCCCATGCCTCCAAACAGGAAAAATCCAGAATCTCCTCATACATGTCAGGTACTAGGTGTGCCTATCATTCTGGGCCAGAAGGGCATGATATTGAGAACAGTTGGACTCTCAAAAGAACAGTTGAAAGCCTAATTGAACAGAAAAAGGTAGTGTTGAGGTACGAGGAAGTCCCCAATGTAACGAACAATCCATTGCTAGCCCACAACAACGGGCCCGTCATTGGAATGATTTGTGAGGACAAGGAGTTTGACCCTGCTTTGAAAGACATTATTTCCATCGTCGATACAGAAAAGAAACCTAAGAGAGCGGCAAAACCGGTCAGGGATGCAAAGAAAACAAAGCCTACCACCCAGAATGAAGAAAAGGCTAAGGAGGTAGAGAGAGAGGTACCACCAACAAAAGAAGTTGTCCTCTATGTCCCAAGAGCTCCCAGAAATAGGCAGCTCACATTGAGCCCTCCAAAGAATTTGAAGCTAAGATCAGATTTGCCAAGAATGTATGTACCAAAGGTAACATATGTGGAAAAGGGCCAGTCATCTCACCAAAGCTGGATGAGCCTCTGATCATCAGTCGCAGGTCACAAATTCCAACAAAAGATACCACTGCCATCCCCTGGAACTATAATCAGACGCTGGTCACTTATAAAGGGAAAGAAGTTAAAGGGGAAGTGAATGAAACAAACCCATTTGGGAATTATCATGACCCATAAGGGTTGAACAAAGCCAAACAGAAACGTTTCCCCCTCAAACAACTTGTTACTGCCGAAGAAGCCGAGGAATTCTTTCGAAAAATGAAAACATTGGAGTATGTTGTGATTGATGAACTCAGAAAGGCTCCTGCCCAGATTTTACTCTTGTCTCTGTTGTTGAGCTCAAGCAAGCACTAAAAAATACTTCTAAAGATGCTAAATCAGACATATGTGTCGATTGAGACTACGGTTGAACAACTGGAAAGAATGGCAAAACGGTTCTTCAAAGTCAACAGAATCTCTTTTAGCCGAAATGACTTACCTCCCGAAGGAGCTGCCCATAACAAGGATTTACACTTAACGATCAAGTGTGAGGATTATTATGTGAAAAGGGCCATGCTGGACGGCGGATCCGGGGTAGATATTTGTCCTCTGTCAACATTGCAAAGAATGGAAATTGGGACTGAAAGGATCAGGCCGAATAATGTTTGTATCCGGGCTTTCGACGGTGTCAAAAGGGATACTATAGGAGAAATTGATTTAATCCTAACCATTGGCCCTGTGGATTTCGAAATAACGTTCCAAGTTCTGGACATGGACACTTCCTATAAATTTCTACTAGGAAGGCCCTGGATCCATGTTGCGGGAGCCGTACCCTGTACTCTCCATCAAATGGTCAAGTTCGAGCACGAGAACCAAGAGATAGTTGTCTATGGAGAGGATGAACAATCAATCTACAGGGACCCATCGGTCCCCTGTCTTGAGGCAAGAGAGGTAAGTGAACACATTGTTTACCAGGCTTTTGAAATTGTGCTTGCTGACCAGTGCGAGGAAGGAACTCCATGCCCTCAACCCTATTTGTCGAGCGCATCAGTCATGGTCGCTGGTGAAATGATAAAACATGGATACAAGCCCGGGAAAGGGCTTGGGGCATCTTTGCAGGGCATCACAGAACCCGTTACATTCAACAAAAAATTCTTTGGCATAGGTTTTCAAGCTACTAGGGCAGATGATGAATGGACTGAAAAACGTAAGAGAGATGGGTGGGTTTTGCCTCAGCCTATTCCGCACCTCGCCAAAACATTTTTTAAGCCCAAATATATAGAAGGAGAAGAAGAGGCCTTCACGACCGAATAAATCGAAGAGATTTACGAGGCGCTGAGATAAATGCTCTATGAAGTCCACATGGTTCAGCCGGGTGAAGGCTCGAGCTCCGCTGATGTGCAATATATGGGACCAAACGCAAAATTGCAAAATTGGAAAGCAACTCCTTTCCCAGTCAGGCAGGAATCTTGGTAGTTCCTGTTTTGCCATCTTTTCTACATTCCGAGTTATTTCAGGGTGTAAATTGAGTGTTTTTAATTTTATTATCTTTTAAATTCCGATGTAAAACCCTATTATCTTCAAATTCAATGAAGTGAAATCAATATTTCATCGTCTATGGATCTTCTTTTATTATTTTTTCTGATTTTGTTATTTTTCAATCCTGATAATGCGGCTTTAAATAACATGACATACTTGCGGACTTGATGCCTAGATCGTAAAATGCCATCTAATTGTGAAATAATGAATCAAGAGCTCGAATATGATAAAGATGGGGCTTTTAGAGAAATAAATCGGCAATTGGAACAATTTGAGAATAAGTCTAAGCCAAACCTAAATGAAATTGAGCCAATCAATTTGGGTAATTCAGAAGAGGTCAGAGAAATCATGATAAGCATTCACACCGAGGAAAAAACCAGAGATGCATTGATCCAGCTTTTGTTTGAATTTAAAGATGTGTTTGCATGGTCTTACGATGATATGCCCGGACTGAGTGTTGATTTAGTGGTGCAAAAATTACCGACTTACCCCGATCACCCACCTGTCCAACAAAAGCAAAGAAAATTCAAAACAGACATCAGCGACAAAATTAAAGAAGAAATTACCAAACAATTAAAAGTTGGTGTATCCGAGTAGTCAGATACACCACATAGCTAGCTAACGTAGTCCTAGTATCAAAAAAGGACGGGAAGATCCGAGTATGTGTTGATTACAGGGATTTAAACAAAGCAAGTCCCAAGGACAACTTCCCTTTACCAAACATTCACATCCTTGTTGACAATTGTGCCAAACATGAGGTACAGTCGTTTGTAGATTTTTATGCCGGTTATCATCAAGTCCTGATGGATGAAGAAGACTCTGAAAAGATGGATTTCACCACACCATGGGGAACCTATTGTTACCGGATCATGTCGTTCGATTTGAAAAACGTCGGGGCAACTTATATGAGAGCCATGACTGCCATCTTCCATGACATGATGCACTAAGAAATCGAGGTGTATGTTGATGATGTAATTATTAAATCCAGGACATAAGAAGACCATGTTTGAGATATGAGAAAATTCTTTGAGCGGCTACGCAAGTACGACTTGAAATTGAACCCTGCTAAATGTGCATTTGGTGTCCCATCCGGGGAGCTCTTGGGGTTTATAGTCAGCTGAAGGGGCATTTAATTAGATCCAACAAAGATAAAATCTATTCGAGATCTTCCACCTCCAAAACCCAAGAAAGAAGTCATGATCCTACTGGGAAGGTTAAACTACATCAGCCGGTTCATCGCTCAGCTTACAACCACCTGCGAGCCCATATTTAAGTTACTAAAAAAAGATGCGACGATTAAGTGGACAGATGAATTCCAGGAAGCTTTTGACAAAATTAAAGAATATTTGTCAAATCCACCAGTGTTGGTCCCACCTGAGCCCGGGAGACCTTTGTTCTTGTACCTGACCGTCTTGGAGAATTCTTTTGGATGTTTCCTCGGGCAACATGATGTTACTGGGAAGAAAGAGCAAGTCATCTACTATCTAAGCAAGAAATTCACTAGGTATGAAGCCAAATACACTCTACTGGAGAGAACTTGTTGTGCCCTAACTTGGGTTGCTCAAAAGCTCAGAAATTATTTGATGGCTTACACCACATATATCATAACCAGGCTGGACCCTTTAAACTACATATTTCAAAAACTGATGCCCACATGAAGGCTAGCAAAATGGAAAATCCTTCTCACAGAGTTCGACATTGTCTATGTCACCCACACAGCCATGAAAGCCCAAGCTTTGGCCGATCATCTAGCTGAAAATACGGTTGATGATGAATACCAACCTTTAAGCACCTACTTCCCGGATGAGGAAGTAAATTCAGTCGAAGTAATCCCAGAAGACACTAACACTTGGAAAATGTTCTTTGATGGAGCAGTCAATGCAAAAGGTGTTGGGATTGGGGCAATCTTGATTTCGCCTACGGGACAGCACTATCCAGACACCGCCCGTCTTCAGTTCTTCTGTAAAAACAACACTGCTGAGTATGAACCTTGCATAATGGGCATGAACATGGCAATTGATATGGATGTGGAGGAATTTCTAATCATGGGGGATTCTGACTTGATCATCAAACAAGCGCAACGCGAATGGGAAACTCGAGATATCAAGCTTCTTCCATATAGACAACATATGGAAGATCTCAGCAAGAGATTCAAATCTGTCGAGTTCAAGTATATTCCTCGATTCCATAATGAGTTAGCAGATTCATTGGCTACTTTGGTTGCAATGCTACCATACTCGGGCAATGTCCATATTGACCTGTTGGAGATTCAAATCCGGGAAAGACACGGTTATTGTAATACAGTTGAAGTAGAACCTGATATCCAACCCTAGTATCATGATATTCAAAGTTTCTTGAAAATAAAAGAATACCCGGAGCAGGCCAACGGAGACCAAAAGAGAACCATCAGAAGGCTCACCGGCAGTTTCTTCTTAAGCGGAGAAGTGTTGTATAAAAGAACTCCGGATCTGAATCTGTTAAGGTGCGTGGATGCCAAAGAATCTGAAAAGATTATGAACGAAGTGCATTCAGGAGTATGTGGTCCCCACATGAACGGGTACGCCCTCACAAAGAAAATCCCGCGGGCAGGATATTACTGGATAACCATGGAAAAAGATTGTTTTCGTTTTGTCAAAGTGCCATCAGTGTCAAATACATGGCGACCTGAATCATGCACCATCCTCGAAACTACATCCCATGTCAGCGCCTTGGCCGTTTGTTGCCTGGGAATGGATGTCATTGGGCCAATCAAACCAAAAGCTTCAAACGGACACAGGTTTATTTTTGTTGCCATCGACTATTTCACAAAATGGGTCGAAGTAGTCACTTTCAAAGCTGTCACTAAGAAGGCAGTGGTGTACTTCGTGCATTCAAACATCATCTGTCGTTTCGGTATTCCAAAAACTATCATTATTGATAATGCTGCAAATATAAACAGTCACTTGATGAGGGAGGTATGTGAACAGTTTCAAGTCACACACCGTAATTCCACCCCTTACCAGCCCAAAGCCAATGGTGTCGTCGAATTATTGGGGTATCGCACAACCGTGCGCACATCAGTTGGAGCTACGCCTTATTTGTTGGTTTATGGCACTGAAGCCATAATACCTGCAGAAGTTGAAATTCCCTCCCTTCAGATCATTGTCGAAGATGAGATTGAGGATGATGAATAGGTCAAAACCCGATTAGAACAGTTAAGTCTGATCGATGAAAAAAGAATGGCCGCAGTTTATCACGGGCAGTTGTACCAACAAAGAATGGCCCGCGCTTATAACAAGAAAGTGCGGCCTAGAAATTTTGAAGTGGGGGAACTCGTCCTAAGGCATATCCTCCCGCACCATAGGCGAAAGGAAAATTCACCCCAAATTGGAAAGGTCCGTACATCATAAGAAAATTGTTACCAAAAGGAGCATTGTACTTGGGGGATGTTGAAGGAAATGACCCCGAAACAGCTGCCAATGCAGATGCAATCAAAAGGTATTATGTTTGACCTCTTCACAGTTTGACACTCCCCGATTGAAAGGATGAAGGCTTTCATTCTCGCTACCCCAAACACTATCAACCCTTTTGCAAACCCTTTGAGCCGGTTACTCTTCTTTGATTACCCTCATTGGAACCCTGAAAGTGTTATTGAAATAAAAAACAGAAGAAAAAGCAAAATCAAAATAAAAACAACAAAAACAAAGGTTTCCTAAACTACGTTCGACTTGATTCCGAAAGGATAAGTAGGCAGCCTCTCCCTGGAATTCAGTCACACCAAAATAAAATTCCACATTTTCCCCAAAAGTTTAAGCTGGGGCAAGTGTTATGATATATTCGGCAATGTTCCACCTGAAAGGTTCCAAAGTTGTAACTCGATACGAATTCTTTTTACCCCAAATCATGTTCACGTCCTTCCGATCGATCGGCGAAGATGTCCAAAATTGGAGGATACAGTTATTTGAATCTAAACAAATGAAAGAATTTAAAATGAGAGAGTCTTATCGAGGAAAACACACACGGGCACCGTGAGGCGACGGTAAGAAGAGAAAAGTAAAATGAGAGAGTCGTATTGGCGAAAACCCACATGGGCACCATAAGGAGACAATGAGCAGAGAAATTGAAAATGAGAGAGTCTTGTTAGTGAAAACTCACAAAGAGCACTACAGGGTGACGGCGAGAACAGAAATGAGAGAGGTTAGTCGGTGAAACCCGCAAAGGGCACCACTAATGGGAAAAGGATAATTGGTTATTGACATGGACATAGTCCGGGGCAAGGTTTCTCAACCTCGAGGTAAAAGTCGTGATGAATTTCTGAGAGTCGGATGGCTTACATGGATCGGATATCCAGTCCAAGAGGCATGTCATGTTCATTGAAGGCCGCATACACTCCAGATAAGTCCTTCTTTTCTTTCCCCAAAAGGGATATTTTTTGTCAAAATTCATTGCCTCTATTTCTTCGTTATTCTCTTTCAATCTCTTTCGGCCTAACTCTGTTTCTAAAGTAAGGCAAAGAAAGGATGGCAAAACTGATTTACAGGGCTCTGATTTGATACGGGCTAATATGCAAAAAGGCACATAGCCTCATCAGGGGCATCGAGTCGATCTCGACTGGCCATAGCGACCGATGCTTCGAACTAAAAGAACTCTTGGAAAGAGAAAACCAAAATAAGATGCCCACGAAGGAGAATAAAGTTGAAAGGTTGAGTCCCACAGAGCTAATCATCTCGGCAAAGATCGAAGAGCCAAAATACTCCAAATGCCGTAAAGTTGAAAGTTGAAAGAAAAAGTCAAAACTGAAAGGCCAATAAAGGCAAAACAAAGTCGGAGAGGTTAAGTCCCACGCGACTATCCGTTACAGGAAATTTCGAGGAGCCTAAATCTCACCAATGCTCCTAAATCCAAAATAAAAACAAGTCAAAAACTGAAAGAACTACAAAGGCAAACAAAGTCAGAATGTTGGGTCCCACGTGACCAATTGCCATAGGAAAATCCAGAAAACCAAGATCCTCGGGATTAAAGATAAAACCCAATACCTAGCAAGCAAGCAAGCAGTTGAGATATTCATCAAAGGGGCCAAAATCAAGCAAGTTGAAATAATCAAGGCCGCAAAACCAACCACCGTTCAAACTGAAAATTGTTCTTTGTTTGAAGGAAACAGGTGTAACTCAAAAGTAACCTTGCAAAAGTCAGGTGCAACCAAAGGAAATTGCGCAAGGCCCAAAAGCGAATTTGCAGCGACGATTCCAGAAGGAAAGTTCCCTCTAAAGTCTTTCTCGCCTTCACTCATTCTTGGAAAATAATCAAAATAAGAAGAGGAAATGATTTTGATAACATTTCAAATCTAAGGTAGTGTAGGGCCTCCAATCCCCAGCTACACCTTTTCCAACCTAAGATATCCCAGTCCTTAGTTGATGCCAACATAGGGTCCCACTCCCTAGTTGATGCCGGCATAACCCGATGACTTTTTCAACCTAGGATGTTCCATTATTTAGTTGATGCCAACATAGGGTCCCACTCCTTACTTGATGCCGGCATAACTCGATGACTTTTCCCAACCTAGGATGTTCCATTCCTTAGTTGATGCCAACATAGGGTCCCACTCCCTAGTTGATGCCGGCGTAACCCGATGACTTTTCCAACCTAGGATGTTCCATTCCTTAGTTGATGCCAACATAGGGTCCCAATCCCTAGTTGATACCGGCATAACCCGGTGATCTCTTTTCCTGGAAACAGCATAACATGTTGGATTTTCCAAACACCAGCATAACCTGGTGATCTTTTTCTGACAACAGCATAACCTGTTGGTCTTTTCCAGATACCGGCATAACCCGGTGACCTCTTTTCCTGGAAATAGCATAACCTGTTGGCCTTTCCAAACACCAGCATAACCTGGTGATCATTTCCTGACAACAACATAACCTGTTGGTCTTTTCCAGATACCGGCATAACCCGGTGATATCTTTTCCCGGCAACAGCATAACCTGTTGGCCTTTCCAAACACCGGCATAACCTGGTGATCTTTTCCCGACAACAACATAACCTGCTTGTCTTTTCCAGATAGCGGCATAACCCGGTGATCTCTTTTCCCGGAAACAACATAACCTGTCGGCCTTTCCAAACACCAGCATAACCTGGTGATCTTTTCCCGACAACAGCATAACCTGTTGGTCTTTTCCAAACACCAGCATAACCTGGTGATCTTTTCCTAGCAACAACATAACCTATTGGCCTTTTCAAACACCAGCATAACCTGGTGATCTTTTCCTGACAACAGCATAACCTGTTGGTCTTTTCTAGATACCAGCATAACCCGGTGATCTCATTTCTTGGCAACAGCATAACCTGTTGGCCTTCCAAACATCAGCATAACTTGGTGATCTTTTCCTGACAACAGCATAACCTGTTGGTCTTTTCCCAACACCGGCATAACCCGGTGATCCCTTTTCCTGGCAACAGCATAACCTGTTGATCCTTCCCTACACCAGCATAACCTGGTGATCGTCTTTTGGCAACAGCATAACCTGTTGATCTTTCCCAACACCGACATAACCCGGTGATCTTCTTTCCT
The DNA here is from genome assembly GCA_005239525.1 of Nicotiana knightiana. NCBI lineage: Eukaryota > Viridiplantae > Streptophyta > Magnoliopsida > Solanales > Solanaceae > Nicotiana > Nicotiana knightiana. Next base: position 105,689 of record ML383961.1, read on the forward strand.
GGCAACAACAGAACTTGTTGATCCTTCCCAACAGCAGCATAACCTGGTGATCTTCTTTTGGCAACAGCGTAACCTGTTGATCCTTCCCAACACCAGCATAACCTGGTGATCTTCTTTTGGCAACAACATAACCTGTTGATCCTCCCCAACACCAGCATAACCTGGTGATCTTCTTTTCGCAACAGCATAACCTGTTGATCCTCCCCAACACCATCATAACCTGGTGATCTTCTTTTGGAAATAGCATAACCTGTTGATCCTTCCCAACACCAGCATAACCTGGTGATCTTCTTTTGGCAATAGCATAACCTGTTGATCCTTCCCGCCACCAGCATAACCTGGTGATCTTCTTCTGTCAGCAGCATAACCTGTTGATTTTCTCCTGACGTTGGCATAACCCGGTGATATTTTCTGACGACAGCATTACCTGTCAATCTTTTCAAACATAGGGTCTCCAATCCCTAGTTGATTTTACTTTTAGGCCTAGGGTATCCACCCCTAGTCTATATCCATTCCGGATACACCATTCCCGACTTTTCATCACTTTCAATAATAAAGTAGCATAAATTTTATTACAATAATTCACGAAATTTTCCTAGTAAAAACAAGGGAAGAAAATTTCGTTCGTTTGTTTTTTATTTTGCGCAGATTATACTTTAGGACAATGGATTCGAGACGACCAAAAGGGAAAAGTTTCGATCCGGAATAAAAAGAGAAAGAGAAGATCCAAAGTGCAGAAGCGGGTAAGACGTGGACAATTCAGGGCAAGATTGAAGTCATCCGTTCTGTATATCCTGCCTTGATCCGAAGGACGAGAAGATAAAACCAGCATCTACCGCTATCAAGCATCGAGATCCAGGTCATAGTCAGCAAAAGCCAAGACTCAAGACCAAGCCCTAGAGTGTACAGATAGGGATCTTGTAACTAGCAGTCGATATGCTTAGTTAGTCTTTTTGTTTTGTTACTTTGGTGTAATAAGGAGCTCAGCAGCAGTAACAACAGTAATAACCACAGTAAAATCACAGTTACCGGTAGTCCCAGCTACCAAAACTTCCAAAACTACACTGACCTGATTCCTTTATAGCCAAGGATATGTAGGCAACCTTTGAAGCAGGGTTCGGTCAAACTTTTCAAAAAAACGCTTCGCATGGAGTATTTGAACAGGTAGAATTTGTTCATAACTGCTCACTTTGTCTTTGCCCGAAAACTCCTCATATTTTCAAGCAAAGAGGGGCATTTGTGAGCATGTAATTTTTACCGTACTAAAATACTCCTACAAAATTAATAAATAAAGTAGTCTTATTTTGTAGATTTTTTATTTTTTAGGATTTTTTGGTATTTATTTGGAATTATTTGCATTTTTTCATTTTTTTAGTTATGAAAATATTTAAACCTTCATCATTTTGCATTATTAGGCTCTTAATTTAAAATAATGCCTAATTGCATAATTAATTGCTTCATTAAAAGAAAATCTCAAAAATTATTTGGTTTTAACATTATTTTTAGTTTTTAGTAATAAATTAAGTAATTTTTCTTTAAGTTTAAGATCGGCTAATCGTGTAAATAATATAAATAGATGGTTAGTGTAATTTTACAATTTGAGATAATTTAGTATTCAATTTAGAGTTTAATAAAAGTCATTTAGATTTAAAAACGGCTAGTTAGCTTAAAAGAAAATCGGATAGGGATAAGTCTTAAACACCAAGCCCAACCCCAAAAATAGCCCAAAACCCTTAAAAATCTAATCCACCCCATCTCCCTCACTCAATCTTGAACATTGATCTCTAGTAGATCCAATGGTACGGAACACCCCCACTTTTAATATAAAAATATCCTAAAACCTCTCCCCTCCCCTCCCCCCCC